>JAECMU010028739.1:0-10009 GCA_016106625.1 Dracogyra subfuscus | reverse complement strand
TGGGATGGTGCATATAAAAGATCCCTTGCTGCTAATCAGAAAGAATAGTCCATGAAGTGGAGATGGCAGGTTTCCTCTCTCAATATCTGTGTGGTCCTTAACCATATGTCTGATGCCATATAATTGTAAACAAAAAGTGTTGAGTGTGGTTAAATAAAACATTTCCTTCCCTATGTACAACAATAACATGTTTTAACATGCGGAAAACATTAATGATAAATGGACATATTTCTTTTTAATCTAGTAACCCATTGATTTGTTCTTATTTAATATTTATTAAATTAAAATAATAAATCAGTAAATACAACAGGCATAATTTGGGGGATGCATTGCACCCAACAGTCCCATGTTACTATATAGGAATTACTCATATTTAAGATATTGGTAATATATATTTCCACATCCATCAAATTTTAACTTCAAGGGCATGGCAAGTGTTTCCTTCCTTTTAATAAAAACAAAATAGGGCACCGAAGTAAATTGGAGGGGCAACAAAAGCAATACTGGTTGCAAGCGTTATTTTGTAAATTTGTTTGTGTATTTTATTTATTTTTCACAATTAAATATATTTATAAAACATGTAATATATTGGAAGTTAACGATGACAAACCAGGTAGGGAATTTTTCTTGCTGTCAGTAACATCTGATTTTGAGGGCACAAGAGCAAGTAATTAAGGAGGGCAACTAGCTCAGCACTTGCCATTGGTGTCGATCATGGTAAAATTTGAATCATGCTTCCATCCATCTTTATCATCTTAGGCTTATAGAAAAGGAGAAACAAGTCAATAAATTATACCAATATAATTGCAAGAAGAACAAATTTTGACCATGGGAAGAGATATCAATCAGAATCCCTTTGTTAAACACAAAGAATGTGGTTTCCATTACCAGAACTCACTGTCACTTTGTTTTAATAATGGCATTCCTTGGACACAGGTGCCATTCTTAGACTTCTCAGAGCAATTTTAGAACACCATGTTACTTTTTCTGCCAACTCCATCCATCACTTTTATGAGATAGTAAAAATACTGGCTGACTGGCCGGCCTACTGTGTGACGGGCTATATTCTGCCTGTACTTGAGTAAAAATACTCGCTGGCTGGCCTACTGTGTGACAGGCAATATTCTGTCTGTACTTGAGTCTCTCGGCATTTGTTACTTTATTGGCTTGGTAAGAATGTTCTTACAGGTTTTTACAACCAAGATCAAGAGATTTCGGTAGTGACACAAGTGCAAAGACAGCTACTGTGTTGTTACTTTTCCACTTGTCAAAACCCATAAAACATTCTTCCGTGGAAGAACGTTACTGCTGAACATTTAAAACAGACATTTTTTTCACTAATGCTAATACATTAAATAGATAAGAGGACCTAAACACTTTACCAAACAGTTCAGTAACAATGCATTGGAAATAGATATGGGAAAAACACATGTGCATACTTTACAGCTAATGGTGCAAGAACTGATATTTTTTACTGTAAAACCTGCTTGCCTTTGTACTAACTCCACCTTTTAAGAAAAATATAGCTACAATCAAAGTCTATGGCATGTACAGATTGTAAGATAGTCATTGTAAAACATTATTTCAACTGCTTAATAAAGTAATAGAAAGGGTGTTTATTATATTTGAAATTTAAAGGTGGTTTGAGAAAAGTAAGTGTCTATATATCTAGTTAATTGGTTACTGTAGCATTAATTGTTCAGCCTTGGTGGTGCAGTGGCTAATCTATTAGACTTATGTCTGGTAGATACTGGGTTCACACCTGAGTACCAGCTCCCACACAGTGAAAGTTTTCATGACACCTAGAATAGGTGTACGGGCACAATATCCACTTCTCTTAACAAGTATCACTAACCCACTGCCCTGGACACACAGTACAAATAGGTAAGGTGTGGGACCAGGACAACGTGAGTGACCTTTAATTGAATATAAGTATGAAACTAGGTAAGAATATAGTAATTGTTAATATTGTGTATCTCCTTGTCGGATAAAAGAAAATATACTTCATGTCATCCTGTAAAAACTGTTTTGACTTCACACTGAGTTAAACAGCACTTTTAGGCATTCATTTGGCAATTTTTCAAACACTGGCAGCAAAGAGAACTGCTTTTGACAAGTGCATATCAAGGTAGGTTTTTTTAAACAAGCTATAAATTCCTTACAACATTAAAACTGATGGAAGCTAACAAAATGTTCTCATAAATTGTCCACAAAAAAATAATATGATTCTTTAGTCTGTTTGTTTTGTCAGGATTTAAAAAAAAGCTGTTTATGTATTTTTTATCAGAAGTTATTCAACTTTCTGTGGTACTCTATAATGATAACTTACTTCTGTGTCAGTTACGTATGTATTCCATAAATTTGAGTTCACAGTTTAACTGTTTATGTAATTCCTTTACAACCATCTTGTATGATTATATAAATATACAATCATTATTTAACTCATAGTAATATTTTTATCAATTTCATATTTCAAAGCAGATATAACAGTAATTAAAAAAGGTTATATTGTTCAGTAATTATTTTGTTTGGTAGATAGGTAAAATATATTCCAAATATTTTTAAAGTTTACACTAAACAGTTTTAATTTTTTAATGAAACAAAATCCTCTAACTAAGGTTATTGTTAATTAAAGTTTTGTTTTAAAATTTATTTTGTTTTATATCTCATTTAATTTACCTTTCTTGTTATTGTTCACCAAGTGTTGTACCTGCAAATTAAAATAATATGTTCAAACAATCTGACAAACTGTTAGCTGATATTGATCCTGAGGGAGGTTAAACATTTCATTCACAAACCATTCTGTGAGAACTGTCACATTATAGCCCCAGGGAATCAGTGACCACTTTGTCTTAAAAACTCTACACTTGTCTCTGTTTTCTCTTATTATTCCATCCAGATGTCACAACACAAAGCTGTATTTAAGAATACATTCTTAATTCCCCAAAAGTTTGTTGCTTGAAAGAGGGTTGGAATTGGTGAGCAGACTTGAACAGTGTCTTTTAAGTGACTAAAATTACATATCAAATAAATTATCCTGTTTAGATTATCAGTGTCTGCGTAAAGAATGTATTGTCATTCTAATATTTGTATAGTAGCCCAAACCAGATTTTAACTACCAATAATTTTGTGTGTATACAAAAATATATGGTATAAAGTAAAATGAAAAATGACTTCTTCAAACAGTAGCATATATAACTGCAAACACATTGGATAATACATGTATAGACACTGGTATTCTAATCAAGAAAATGTATTTAATATGTAATTTTTATCTTTAAAAATACTGTATTGGTTAGAAACATCTTATAAGGAACAAAGGAAATGTTTTATTTAACAATGCATTCAACACATTTTAATTACCAGGTATGGTTAAGGACTACACAGATATTGATAGAGGATACCTGCTGTCGCCACTTCATGGACTACTCTTTTCAATTAGCAGCAAGGGATCTTTTATATGCACCATCCCATAGATAGGATAACACATACCACAGCCTTTGCTATACCAGTCATGGTGCTCTGGCTGGAATGAGAAATAGCCCGATGGGTGAAACACCTTATAAATGGCTGCAGTCTTGGGACAATCCCTTTAATACTGGGGCGCCATGAGACCCTGGACTGGTGATGTCAGCCCTCGGACCCATGGTGGGCATGCCTGAACCTTAGGGACAGGGGCACGTAAAAACAGTACCCATACCCATAATGCTGGGGCCATATCTTCCAAGAGATACTTTCCTTGGTGCAGATCAAGGTAAAGTCCCAGATAAGTAAAATGTGCCGGAACACCCAGGACCAATAGATGCAGATGATTCCATTGTGTTGCTGGTATGACAACAATGAGCCTGGTTGGTGTGTTTTTCATGAATCAAAGATGCATGTGCTTCACAAAAACTGCTACTCTGGTGAAATGTGTTTATTTTCTCATATCGAAATGTAATGAGATAACGTCAACTCTTGACAGGCGTTCAGTTTTCACAGGTGCATCTTATTGGGTGATTTCCTGAAGTCTCTACAGCAGACATTATACGGCGGGGTAGATAAACTTACTGTGTAAGAGGATTCAGATGTGCTGCACATCCTCCCGAGACACAATACTCAATGAATTTACACACACACGCGGGTAACAGATATTGTCTAGCAGGATATCGGGCCTGGGATTGAGGTGAAGCTCTGTCGGCTATCTGATCTTCAGTAACCCTTGTGTGTGTGTGTGTGTGTGTGTGTGTGTGTGTGTGTGTGTGTGTGTGTATGAGCAGAACAATTTTCCAAAATATCTTGGGAAATTAACAAAGCAAAAACCCAAAATCAATAATTAGGTGACATTTTTCTTGCCAAATTACGGTAATCTAAATAAAATTTGTTCTTGAAGGTTATAATTGGCAAATGTGAAAGAGTACTTGTATCATACCTATCATTAGTACTATGGATCAATGGCTATTCTATCTTGCATGTGCCTCTCTCCACTTGATATTCATAAAAGACCCATTTATCCCAAGCATAATCTTTGGCTTATTTGCTTGGTAAAGCTGAGGGTGCATAGAATTTGCTATAATATTTTAATGAATACCAAGGAATCATTCATACTGAGTGTAGAAAGGAAAACAAAACTGTTTTAAAACAATATTAACCAATTAATGTTAATTGTTGATCAAACATCATAAAATAATTTGTAAATATGCAATAGGCATCAGTAAACACTCTTTTTGGTATACATCGGGTAATTAAAAAACAAAACATTTCAAATCTAACTTTTTTTTGGTTGAAAAGCAGAAAAGGTATTCAGTGCAGAACACAGTAATTATGTTGTGTATTAACCATAAAAATTTCTCATCTTCATACATAGCTTACTTTTAAAATGGTACCAGGTACAAAAATTAATTTAAAAAAATGCTAATATGTGCACTAAAAATATTATGAACTGTTTAAAGAAACACATCCAATGGTTTCAGTCATTTTAATATGAATATAAGACTCTGTCACACAGTTAGTAGTACTAATAGTAGTGTGGTGGAATCTAGGGTCAAACCACCTCAGTGGATGCATACTCTTATTGGGTTTTCCCATGCCAACCATGCCTAATATATCAAAGACAGTGGTATGTGCTGTACTGTCTGTAGATATAAAAGATCCCTGATGGAAAAATTTTTCGGTTTTCTACTAGTTCTGTGTCAAAAATGACTAAATGTGTGATGTCCAATAACCAATGATTAATAAATTAGTGTAGTTTAGTGGTGTCATTAAACAAAACCAGACTTAAACAAAGATAGTGGTGATGCCCTAATTATATATAAGCCATGTTGTAATTACTGTTAATGAGAACTACACTTACATGTATTTCAAGCACACATATTTTCATACATATGTTTAATACATGTATTTATTTGTCAGGCGAGTGCTACACAGAAACGGGGCGCTGGTACAATGGAACTGTGAATGTTACAAAGTCAGGAAAGGCCTGCCAAGCATGGTCCATGAACTTCCCCCACAAACACGACCGACCCCCAACAACGTTCGTTGAGCTGGAGAACTCTGAAAACTATTGTCGCAATCCTGGTTCTGAAGAAGCTAGTCCGTGGTGCTACACGATGGATAGGTTCACACGCTGGGAACTCTGTGATATTCCCAAGTGTGGTACGTACAGTGGGTGTTTGTCTATAATATGAACTGTACAAGTAAGCCTGTAGCAAGATAGGTGGTCAAATTAGGAAAATTGTGTGTATAATCAGTGTTTGAAATAAGCACTTGTCCGTTTGTTCTGAAAAGTGAAAATCTGCTTGGACAAGCAAAATGTACCTAAATGGTCCAGTGGATTAGTAAAACTTTTCAGTGCAGTTTAATTTTGAGCAATCAAAAGTACAGTCCCTGTACTTTAATAAAACAAAACATTGATTTGGACAAGTAAAAACATTACTGGACAAGTAGATTTCTTGATGTACTTGTCCGGTGGACAAATGAAACATTCTGCATATTTCTATCCCTGATAATACAAGCTTAAATAAAGTACTCAGGTATAATAAAAGCATAAAAAAAGACAGTCACATATACATATATTTTAATTTCCACATCTTATTTTGTTTTAAAATTGGTATTTGTCATAACTTTCTGAGATCATTATTTAAGCAAGAAAATAATTGTTAAATATCTCTTTCTTCAGACATGTTAAATCATACTTAGAACTCTGATACATTAGTTACGCTATTTATTAATACAAATATTTGTCTTCGAAAATATGTGTAAAATTCTGATAGTTTAATACACGTTCATGTATTTCTAAAATATCACTTAGGGCCTACACAGTTTGAAATAATGACAGTTGAATTTGCATTATATTAAAAATAAGTTATTTCTTTTAGATGTCAATGGCACAGATCCAGATGGAAATGATTCAGAAATGACTGGTACAACCAAGACAGACGGCCAGCCCAAATTCACACTGAATGTCATTCTAATCATCACCATCATCGCATCCGTCGTCGTCATCATCATGGGATTGATAGCAGGGTTCTGTTATCACATGTTTGCTCACAACCGCTCGGTCCGGTACAACGCCACTCCACAAGAAGACCTAGATATTGATATTGAGAAACTTCCGCAGAACCAGTCATACCATCTGATGAAGGAGAAGCAACACCTGAACCCTAAACTGGAGAGTCTGGAGTACCCGAGGAATGAAATTGTGTACATAAGAGACATTGGGCAGGGTGCATTTGGCCGCGTGTTCAAAGCCAAAGCTCCAAACATTGCTAAGGACGATTTTACAATGATTGCAGTAAAAATGTTGAAGGAAGATGCTTCCGATGACTTGCAATCAGACTTTGAAAGAGAGGCTTCACTGATGGCCAATTTTTCACATCCAAACATTGTTAAGTTACTGGGCGTGTGTGCCATTGGTAAGCCCATGTGTTTGCTGTTTGAGTTCATGAGTAAAGGGGACCTAAATGAATTTCTCCGACTGTCTGGTCCGGAGCATTATATCACTCATTCTCATTCAGACTTCTTTGGCTACGAGGTGGCCAAAATTGACCTCGTTGATCAGCTGTATATATCAAAACAGATTTCTTCAGGAATGGTGTATTTATCGTCCAAAGGTTACGTTCATAGGGACCTTGCCACGAGAAACTGTTTAGTCAGTGAAAACTTGACTGTGAAAATATCAGACTTTGGCTTAGCACGCAGTGTTCACAGTGTGGAGTATTACAAAGGCACAGAAAACGATGCCATTCCCATTCGGTGGATGCCTCTGGAAGCCATTATGTACAATAAATTCTCAATTCAGTCTGACGTGTGGTCATTTGGTGTGGTGCTGTGGGAGATTTACTCTTTTGCTTTACAGCCGTATTTTGGCTTGACTCATGAAGAGGTGGTTAAGTACATTAAAGAAGGAAAGGTCTTGTGTAGGCCTGACAACGTAATACCACAGATTTATGAGATAATGCGGACTTGTTGGCATAAGAAACCATCATCAAGACCTTCATTCCATTCGCTTCAAGACTCACTTGAAGCCCTGTATGAAGATCGAAAAAAGAAGAGGAAAAAGGAAAACATTTGATGGAAAAATCGTGTTTTGCTGTTTGGAACAACAGTGTGCACAGTGATACAAAGGATCTGTGGTTTGGCAGCATCTCCAGAGGACCGTGCAGAAGCTGATGGAAGTTGCATATGAATATGCAATAAGGTGATTCCATTGCACAAGCAGAAGCTAATTAAAGTTGAGGAGGAAAAGGTTACAATAATCAAACAACCATTGGTTTTTGTCATCTTAATGCCAAAGGACTTGACAGATCAGATGTTGGCATCAGTTGATGATGGCATCAGTTGATGATGGCATCAGTTGATGGCTGTACATTTTCTGAAATGGTGGTGAAACCATGGTGTTTAGCCATGGGATAAAGCTGCATGAAATCCTCAAGAAAAACAAATCATTCCCTGTGAAACCTCATTACCATTCTGATTGTAATTAAAGTAGCATTATATGTTTTGCTGCTAATACAATGAGCTGGTGTTGGTTGCCTGCTTGTTGTAGCAGTTGACATATGTTAACCTGCTTTAGATTGCTGTGTGTGATACTATAACCAGGTTGAGCAGGATCAGTCTGGATGTTTCTGGACATATCATGATGAAACAAAACAGCCAGTAGTTTTGTGTGTAGGTTTATGTTTTATGTATTTTGTATTGACATAACAACATAAATGATTATTTGATGTTGCATTTTTGTGTGCAGTACTTTTGTTGTAGTTTGTTGGTGTTTGTATACAAAGGTCCACAAAAACTATATCTCAGAACAAATTCTAAGCATGTTTACATACAGATACATATTATCAGTACAAACTGAATCCCATGTGGCTTAAAATTACAGATCCTGTTATTGGGAACACATATATATGTATTTGGTCATTATATTTATTACAATTTGGAGGACTAGAATGTTATTATATGCTATATGTATTATGCAATAGCTGTTATTAACTTAAATAATGCTACAAGCACAAATTTAAATTACAGTTTGATATACTGGAGATTGTCCAATGCTGTAAGTACAATGTCTGTTTCCAAAGTGTGTGTATCTCTTGATTACTGCCAGGAGATACTGGTGTATAAATTTTCTATGTACTGCCAAGAAAAGGTTTACCTTGAAAACATAGGTAAGGCTAAATTCAAAATCAAATTGTTTGCTATATCCCAACCAAGTAAAACAAAATCACCTCCATTTACTTTGCTCATGATTGTTTTCCCTTTCTGTCTAAATTTAGTAAAATCAAAATACAAAAATAAAACTGCCCATTGATTAACTCCTTGCTAAAATCAGAATACAGACAACCCTTTTTAAAGGATGGTCTCATGTCCAAGAAAGCATCAATCACTATGTTACAATTCAGGTGCTTGAGATGCTGTTCTTTAATTTTACAACTTGTTATTCACAACAGCGTTGTCATCACAGCTGAGTTTGGTTCACCATTAAAACAAAACCTATTGCATTTATTTCCAGGTTGCTCTTTTGTAATATGTTCATAGCATGTATGCATCAAATTGTATTTATTTGGACATCATTTCAACATTGGCCATACCCATTACAAACCATTTTGTCAGAGTTTTTTTTAAATGTCACTGAATCTTGGCTACCTTGCCTTGATACCGGTATGTATATAATTACCGGAAAATATTTTCCTCCCTTTTTTAATATTTAAAAATCTCTCAAGTCACATATTGGTGGTGTTTTGGGGTGTTTTTCTGACAAAAGAATGGAGCTGGAGTAGTCATGGTCACACAGATGTGCTTTCATAGAGCAGCATTGTAGTCATGGTAACAAAGGTGTATTCTCACATTGTCATATGTAATCATGGTTACAACAACTGTATTTTCTCAGTGTCACATATAGTATTGGAACTCGTTTTATTCATTTTGAGACCAGCTTTCACCAAATTATAAAGGCATTTATATCCAATATTTTAACTGCAAATTGCACAGAATTTAAGCATCCAATGCAAACAATAAATAATTTAAGTGTTTTTAATCCCTCAGAACCAGGAGCTGAACTTAATCTGTCCATCACTGCCAGCAGGTGTAATCTGTTTAATGTACATTTGTATCACTGCAGTTAGGGGCAAAGATCTATACATTTATTATCTGTTGTAGTCAAATTGCTTCATTTTTAACATGATCGAAAAGTAATTTCCTGTCTTGTACACCAAAAAGTATATTAAAATTTGAAAAACATGGTTGGATGAGAGGCCAGTAACTTGTACAATAAGATAACATATTGTAAACAACATTAATTGTATAATAACCTTATACGCTGTTGTACATTCAACATTTCAGTTTTCAGCTATACTGCCATCTATTAACCTTGGCTACCTATATTTCCATGTTTTGGCTCTTGACAAACAGGCCATCCTTTCTGCACTTTTTTCTACTTTGTTTTAAAATGAAACAGCTGCCAATTTGTGATACTACGAATATTGCTATATATTGTTATACTGTTACATTACACCCCCCCCCCCCTTAAAAC
>JAECMU010028730.1:0-11581 GCA_016106625.1 Dracogyra subfuscus | reverse complement strand
ACAGCCAGTGCACCACGACTGCTGTATCAAAAGCTGTGGTATGTGCTATCCTGTCTGTGGGATGGTGCATATAAAAGATCCCTTGCTGCTAATCGGAAAGAGTAGCCCATAAAGTGGTGACAGCAGGTTTCCTCTCTCAATATCTGTGTGGTCTTTAGCCATATATCTGACACCATATAACCCTAAATAAAATGTGTTGAGTGTGTTGTTAAATAAAACATGTCTTTCTTTCTTTCTTTAGGTGTGCATTTAATTTGGATTTTGTAAATGCTGCAGTAGTAGGCTAATTAATAAAATAATTATCAGGGAAAAATATGTATAAAAAAACCCCAAAACAAACAAAAACCCACACACTTTACCATAGGATGTACTATGTTATATTACAAAGCATAAAAAACATACTTATTGTTTATTACAGTAATAGTTCCACGGTTATGTCATCATGTAAGTCTTGGTATCATCTGATCTGTTCTTATTTCATGCAAATCGTTTAAATGTAAAACAATACTGACAACAATGACAAACAAGTAACTGACCTTTGGAATGAGCCTTGTAGTAATGGAAAATGTCAGTGTTATTTTTATATGTGCATATGCGCTCACGTTAATGTGAGTTAAAACTACAAAGTATATTTAGATTTTGTTCCAGAATAATGTAAGCTAATTAAATATGATTCCTTGTTACCATATCATTGAATAACAAATTAACAATTGTCAAATAGTACTAGATAATTATGGCTTATACAGTCCAATTCAATAAGCCGATGACTTCCAGCTTTTAAAAATACATGCACTTTTATTTAATATGTTTTGAGCTTTATTTTTAAAGTCATGTAACCTGAATCTATGTCTTCTTCTACCAGATCTGTAGTTTGCGCCAACACAGATGCAGGGTGTTTTGTCACATTCGTTTCAGTTTCAGTGTCTTTCTTTTTTAACTGGTACTACTAGTATATTCGCCAGACCCTAAAATTGATGGTCACCCAATGGACTACTTTTGTAAAATTCTTAGTCTCCCTTAGCCAACAAAGGTCACCGAAGGTGACTGCTAATTTTCAACCCTGCTTGCAATAATATTCTTAATACATCAATCCATTCAGTTAAGAAAAAGTGCCGTGGAGAACTAAAACCTCTACGTCAATCTCCATGGCACTGCTGACTGCCATGAGCAATTGCAGGAATTGTACATTATTTTTCAAAACTTTATGACATTGCTCACCTATCACCATTTCTGGAGAATGATATTCAACTCACCTTGATTTTGGTCATGAATGACAGACTGTCCTTTTGTAATCAAAACAATAAAGATTTAGTCATCATTGATTGAAGTCACGCTCCCAAGGAAATATTATACAAAAACACAACCACCTACATTAGCCTTTCTATGCTACATTAGGCCATCTATGCTACTGTATGATGGCCATATGCTGCTGGATCAGACTACAACGGGACCAACAGAAGGTGGGTTGGCAATGGAATTAACCATCTACAAAACTGTGAAACTGAAGGACTGATAAATTGAATACTGATTATTATAACTATATTTTGTTTGTGTTCCAGTCATGGTTTACTACTTTATAGGAAACTGAACACATTGTAAACGGTTATTGTTAAATAATGTGTATATATACAGAATAATACACGAGTGGCTGTTAGATAACATTTATCTCACAAAGAATAGTTTTTAAATGTATCTAACAAGCAAAAGTGAGTTTCATACATTTTTAAACAAGTAAATGACTAAAAACTATTTACAGCCATTGCACTTGTAGCAAACTTACACGTCACAGACCCATGATTGTCATGTTAACCATATGTCACAATGTAATCGATTTCCATCATGTAGTTTTTCATTGGATGTATGGCAGTGGTGACCTGGGAGCAGCCAGTTGTATGTCTTGAAATTGTTAACACACGCATATGTGTATTTAATCATGTGGTATAAAAAATAATGCATGGCGTTCTCACCAACAGGTGTGTTTTTAATAAATTTTGCTAGTTGAGTTTGGGCATGAAAGACATGACATTTTTATGCACACTATATATATACTCTTCTACTGGTCCAGCCGGAGGTAACTATAGGTTTCATCTCTGTTCTTTTGTTTCTGCCACCATATAACCTTAAATAAAATGCGTTGAGTGCATCATTAAATAAAACATTTCCTGTTCTTCTGTCTGTCTGTCTGTCTCTCAAATTTGATATTCAGTGTGATATCATTTACTTGGTCTGGGATCAGTTCCCATTGGTGGGTCCATTGAGCTGTTTCTCACTCCAGCCTTGACTACTAATGGGTAATGTAGCAGGTTTCCTCTCTTAAGACTATGTGAACATTACCAATGTTTGACATCCAATAGTTGAGGATTAATAAATCAATGCGCTCTAGTAGTGTTGTTAAACAAAGCAAACTTTAACTTTAAATCCGTGTCAAAGCTCAAGGTCACTGTTACTAAAAATATATACTGAACATCACTGAAAATGCACCAGGGTGATCAAATGAATACCAATATTTTTATTTGATAAATATTGATAGGTAGGCAACAAATGATGTATTACTGATTGATTGTACAATAAAGCATAAGGAAAATCACTATTTTTATAGATACACTTTACCGATAATTTAATTAATGCCACTTACCATAAATCACCACAAAAATGCAACAATTGAAGAGTGGTACGAAAAGCATGTGCAAACTGCAATGTTTTGTGACTACTGAGGTAGCTGGCATTACTGTCAGCAAAAGGAAAGTAAATTTTAGTGTATAGAGTTAGAGTAGACAACACAGTTACAATGCCAAGATTGACATCTGAAAATCGAGAGAGAGTCGTGGTTATGCATGAAGCTGGAATGTCAAATCGTGCAATAGCAAATCGTCTTGGATGCCACCATACTACTGTTTCGAGACTTTTGACCCGTTTAGAACAAACAGGGTCCACTCGAGATCGACTACGCCCCGGGCAGGCCAGGGTCACAACACCAAGACAGGACCGGCACATCCTGCACACACATGTTCGAGATCAAACTCAGGCAGCCGCTCATACAGCTCCTACGGTGCATGGACGACGAGGTCCGGTTAGTGCAAGTACCGGTACTGTCAGACGCCACTTACGATCCGCAGGCTTGTATCCAAGACGTCCTTATTTTGGCCCTATTCTCAACGAACGTCATCGGATCGCACGCTTGGAATGGTCTAATCGACATCGATATTGGAATCAACAACGCTGGGAAGGTGTAATGTTTACTGATGAATCCAGATTTCACCTTCACAACACTGATGGACGACTACGTGTTTGGTGACGTCACAGTGAACGCTATCTAGATGACTGCATGGTTCAAACAGACCGTTGGGGTGATAGAAGTGTCATGACTTGGGGTGGAATCAGCTTCCATAACAGAACACCATTACATGTTTGTGCTGGAAGAGTAACAGCCCGGTACTACACTGATAATATACTGAGAGGAATTGTCGTACCCCAATTTCGTGACAATCAGCACCTACACACCTCCCAACAAGACAATGCAAGAGCTCACACTGCACCATTATCCATTCAATATTTGGCAGACAGCAATATTCCAGTCCTAAACTGGCCGGCACTATCACCAGACCTTTCCCCAATTGAACACCTGTGGGACTAGATTGGATGACGTCTCCAGCAACGTCAGATATACAACGTCACAGAATTGGAAGTGGCACTCCAAGAAGAATGGCAGAGGATACCTCAGAACCTCATACAGATACTAATACTGTCCATGAGACGACGCTGCGTGGCTTGTGTTAACGCCCGAGGTGGACACACCCGTTATTGACTTACCATTATGAACTGTTCAGTTTGATGGCTTAATTAAACACTTTTCGAAAAATCTTTGTACTGAGTTTACTTTTATCTACATTATTACACAATTACGTTATAATAAACAACCAAACACAATGTAATAATATAATAGAATCAATATTAAAACTGGTGCGTTTTCAATGATGTTCAGTATATAATGCCAGGCAGTTTTACAGTGTTATTATCAAACTGCAAGATGAGCAGTGTTTCCGTTGCCTTGTTCTCTGCACATACCCATTAAAATGTTGGTCCAGGGATGCCTATATGACAATGTGAAATATGCTGTTGTGTTGGCATGTTGTGTATGTTTGACACTTGTTTCGTCTCATTTACCACCTGCTGCAGTCAATATTTAGTCGGTCAATATACAAGTGACAAGTACACGTATTGTAAATTGTATTACTTGATGCTTTATTGGAAAGCTTTCAAAGATAAGTGTATGACCGTACAAATTTATATACTGTGGAAAACCTGTTATACGTGTATCTGAAAATCCTTTATGGACTTTTAATACATGTATATTATGAGTAAAGCTAACCCTAAAGATTAAAAATATCCCCTACAAATATGATACATTGAAACCTTTTTAGTGTAGACTTCAGTGATTGAGAATAACACTTTATGAATACTAAATGAGATATTCCCACATGTTTAGACATTTATTTATTAGCTCAAATTTAAAATAAAACTTTAAAATAATGTAAATGTACTTCATTATATAAGACTTGTTTGTAATTTTTTGCAAATTTATCAATGTATAACTGTTATAAATTGTATAAAATTGTGTAGCGTTGTGAAGCAATTTTATATAAGAATTGTTTCTCATTTTTTAGGAATTTATCGATGTATAAAAGTCACAAATGGTATAAAATCGCGTAGCGTAGCGAAGCGATTTTATACTACATTTGTGACTTTTATACATCGTTAAATTCAAAAAAAATTAGAAACAATTCTTATAATTACAAACAATACAATAAGTTGTTATAGATGTACATTTTAAGTTTATAAAATGTAGATTCTGACCCTTTAATAAAATATTATGAGTCTTTGGTATGACGTCATATTTTAAACATGACGTCAGAGTTTAATTTAGTGAATACAAGAACTTTCACATATGCCGAAGATGATGACAACAACTGATCACGGTCTTCCGTGATGACGTATTTTTTTGAGGTTTATGGAAGGATAGCACTTGGTTTTTTAGTGACGTCAGCCAATCAGAATACAGTAAATCGTATAATTTCAGAAAGTTTGTAATTATACTAAATTCATGACATACA
The DNA here is from genome assembly GCA_016106625.1 of Dracogyra subfuscus. Lineage (NCBI taxonomy): Eukaryota > Metazoa > Mollusca > Gastropoda > Neomphalida > Peltospiridae > Dracogyra > Dracogyra subfuscus. Next base: position 6,470 of record JAECMU010028730.1, on the reverse strand, counting down.
TCAATAAATTTGCAAAAAATTATGAACAATTCTTATAAAACTGTACAGACACCATAACGTATATTTAGTTAAAACTACACATAATTCATAAATCAGTTTCTAACGTTCTACCCATGATCTGCTGTATGTAATGATGTCTCATTTGACATAATGACATCATTTTCTGAATGGTTTAGTTTAAAATCCTTCACTACACTATACATTTTATGCAGTTTGTAACAGTTATACATTAATAAATTCATTAAAAATATTAAAAACACATTTAATATAATTGCAGATGGTGTGTTATTGCAGTTGAACCTTCCCATTGATCAAACAAATGGTCTTCTTTTTTCAATACTTTTCTGGGGAAGTATGTCTTAACCCCTCATAAATTTCACTAGCCAGTTTAACCTCCCACCCTCTTCTAAAAAGTATGCACAAGCACCTGGACACACCTTATTTAGTAAAAATACACACAAATCAGCTTCTAGTGTCCTTTTCATGATCTGTTTTAAGTAATGACATCCCAGCTGGTGTAATGACATTATTTTCTGAGATTTATTGAAGGATAACATTAAGTTTTTCTTCAACTTTGTCCAGTTAGAATTGAGGAAATCGTATAAACGCAGACATTTTGTAATTATATATGGTGGTGCTCAGGTAATTGGGCTACTCTTGTAACATGATGATTCATGCATCAGCTAAGATGGCTAGATCATTTGGCTTAAACCAATGCAGATTTTGTTCACAGCATCACAGCCAGAAGGCAGGGCAGCAAAGTCGACTTCAACAAGTGTCTTCATATAAAACAACAGCACCCATTCTCGGGAAATAAATAAGTTAATGATATCATGTTCATGCAATAAAACAACAATGAGTAATATACACTTAATAAGGCACAGTCTATAATATTGGTGCATATGACTAGGGTAACACAGCAATTTGCTGCAAAGCTGCTGCTAAATTTGATTATTAAATTCATAATCGTTTGTCACGGAAAATGTTAATTAGAATTATGCTAGGAGATGAAATACTGGTGTTAGGAAATTTAACGACGCACTCAACTAAATTTAAAGAAAACCAATATTGAATAGGTATTAAAGGTGCTAATATATTGCCAATGTATATTTAAAAATGTTTTCACCCTTCCACCAACACTTCCAAAACAAAACAAATATAAAAAGAAAACAAACACCCTCCCTTCAACCAAAAAAAGAAGAAGATTTTTTCTGATTGTATGTTTTTCATTTTATAACAATAACATATATTAAAGCCGAATGACTGTGTTCCTAATAAAATGAAACAAAAAAAGAAAGAAAGATGCACTGTAAAATAGGTGTATGCAGTGGATCCTAAACAATTCCTAACACACATGGCCTAAATCTAAGTAATGATTAGTATAGACAATTCAGGTTTGGGCGTAACACTAAAGTAAGTGCCTGGAGTGTGGTCCCATATTCAAGGTCTGAATCATGAAAGATATTAGGCACTTTGTGGGACACTTGAAATCAGATTTTAAAAAATCCATGTATAACATAAAACAAGTACGGGTAAGTATGAATCCATTCGATATAATCCCCAGTTTCCATGTCTCTTATAAACAGTTCCTGTAGTAAGTAATTCAAAATGAAGAGTGATATGCTAGTAATTCAATATGAGGAGTGATATGCTGGTAAACCAAAGTTATGGGATCGCAGCTTTATGCACGACTGTGCAAACTAGCATTTGTGATGTATAATTAGACATATGTTGCCTCATAAACACTGGTTATTTCACATAAGTGTCGGTGTGACATTGTTCACCACTGAGTAGACAAATTAAATCTGAAAATTCAAGTAATTATCTGCAGCTCAGAGCAAAATTTACTTGTAACTCAGTAGTAAGTATTGCTTGCATCAGATGGCTAGATTTATTACATAGATGTCCATGGCAACTATCAAATAGCATGAATCGGCATAGCCAGAATTTTATATTGGTCGGGCATCAACACTGAGGGCCACCCTCACTGTCTGGAGTCATAATATGAGGTGACAGATGGTGGGGGGAAACAGGTATGCTAGTCACAAGTTAAGAGCCTGTATCAAATTTTACCTTTTTCAAAAATGAAAAAACCCAATCAAGGTCCATGATAGGTATTGAAATGTGGGTTACAGACTTTAATAAAGCATGTCAGATTGAATGTACCTTTTACTCACAGCTTGTTTCGTTGCCGGTAGAAAGTGTATGGCAAATGCATAAAACAAATCCAATGGACACACATGTAGTATTCTACATCATACATATATCCTCAGAAACTAATTTGAAGTAGATGTTAATGTATTTTACAACTAAAACTTATGTTTGGCCCATGATCTTCGAGTGCAGTTAATATGTCTCAAAGCAGTTGATTTCAGTCATGTTTTTTTCATTGGATAATATGGCTGTGACAACTGGGCCATCACCAATGAGCAGTCAGTTGTATATCTTTAAATGGATATTGCACATGTGTGTTATCATAAATTATGAATGATGTTTTCACCAACATATTTCATTAATTTATTTGTATGCTCATTCCTAAATAACCATGAGCATCCAGCACTGGGCACACATCTTTGTGTCTGTCCACAACAGGAAGAAAGGAAGGAAATGTTTTATTTAATAACACATTTTATTTATGGTTATATGGTGTCAGACATATGGTTAAGGAAAACACAGCAATGGATATTTTATATGCACCATCCCACAGACAGGATAGCACATACCATAGCCTTTGATATACCAGTCATGGCGCACTGGCTGGAATAAGAAATATCCCAATGGGCCCACACTGGCATGCATCAAGCTATGTCCTGCCCATCCACAACAGAGGCTAGTAATTAGATTAGGTGTGATCAGGTATGATCGGGTCACTAACTCTGGTTTGGAGCTGTATGGGATTGAAATACAAACCCAGTCTCAACCAACCATGGGGTGGATATCCATGTAGCTCAGTCAATGGAGCACTCACCTGACATACTTGGATTGAACAATTAAATCCCATTATGTAAAATTTATATGGAACTGAGTTCGTAATGGGTGGGATCTAGCTCAGTGGGTAGTGTAGTCACCTAAGACGCTTGGGTCATAAGATCGAATCACCTCAGTGGGCCCATTCTCCAGCTGGGTCCTCCCGCCCACCCCAACAGTGCCCCACCACTCGTATATCAAAAGCCAAGGTATATGCTGTCTTCTCTGTGGGAAAGTAATGATTAGCTTTGCTGCTAATGAAAATATGTAATCGGTTTGCACTAAGAATATGTTTTAGGGATAACAAGTCTCTGACATCTGATGAATAATACATCAATGTGTTTAGTGGAAAAGAAACAAAAGGAAATGTTTTTAATGACACCACGTCATTAAATAAAACAAAACTGCTGTAACCCAACAGAACACCCACAGGTCAGGTCATAGGGCTTTACATACAGTTATTGTTGTGTATATATACATGCTCAAATCAAAAGCTGGTGACCAGTGATTTGTTTTCGCACAGAACTAGGTTATTATTTGGGAGGTGTCCTTATTTCCAGTTACAATGAGATTAAAATGTAATCATAAAATGTGTTTGTGTTCTTGTTGCTCTGATACTATTTGTGCATACAGAGTATAATTAATTACCTGTCAAACACATGCAGTTATCGAGTTGGATTTTTGTGATTTTGTTTAAAGAGAATACCAGTCATGGTATTATGTATTCAGCAATCACGTCGTCCTGACAGTCCAAAACAGAAAAAGATTATAAATTCTATTACCTTCTTTGTTTGGTTTTTACTCCATCCCACATCTCTTTTATTCCCTTCATCTCTCTCTGTCTCCATCTCTATCTTCTTATTTTTCTATTTCACTCACTCTCTCTCTGTCTGTCTGTCTGTCTCTCTTTCTCTCTCCCTGTCTCTCAACTACCCATCCATATATCCATCCATATATCCATCCATAAATATATCCATCCATCCATCCATCCATCCATCCATCCATCCATCCATCCATCCATCCATCCATCCATCCATCCATCCATCCATCCATCAATCCATCCATCTCATCATCTCATCCATCCATATATCCATCCATCCAGCTATATATCCATCCATCCATGTATCCATCCATCCATCCATCCATCCATCCATCCATATATCCATCATTTGTAACTAAACATATTCTTTTGCTTTCCATTAAGTTGGTTACTGGTAGTGATATTGTACTTGATAAATGTGAATTTTCATTACAAGTAAATCATATTATTATTTTAATTTTAGATTCTGTAAGAACCTGTCACCAGACAAAATCAACCTGAGCACGCTGAAAGGTGAGGGAGAATTGTGCAACTTGGAGCTGGACGAAAACATTTTGACACAGTTGTTAGAATTGCCAACATGGCTTCAGATTACCAAAGCTTCAGTGAACAAAGTCACCATTAAGGTACGTCTGAGCTGTGAAAATAACTGGTGGTTACACAGTAATCCGTGGAATTGGTTGTAGATGTGATCACAAATCTCTAGTCTGTGGCTTCAGAGATTGGAACTCCTTATTATAATCATAAAATGTACTTTCTAGACTAAGTGTAGTCTCTCTAAATGAATGTGTAGACGATATATATTGTGTGGGTTTAGCAGCTTTGTTTTTCAGGCTATACAAGTGTAAATAGACAGTGAATGTCTTTTTCTTTTTTTTGACACTTAAAATAAGGAGAAGGCATTGGCAGTTCTTATCAGAGAACAATGTCACATTAATAGATAATGTTGAGAATCCCAGAAAAAATGTATCCATACATTACACTTTGCAATGTACAGGCATGCCTCAACTTCCAGTAGATAAGGGCATGTAAATAGAATGTTGCTTGCATTGTATGAATAATTGAACAACGGTGAACCAAAAGTGCTGTTTACGAATTACGGTTAAGAGGTTCTTTTTCTGTACAGAGTTGCTACATATGGTGCCTTTTTACTGTATGTTTATGTAGACAGAGGATAAAATTATGTACCCTAAAATCTTGAAATAATTTTTAGAAAGATTGTCGAAAGAGAACTGCTCTTTAAAATTTATTTAAAGTAGATGAAATGCAGTGTCGAATTTCAAACGATGTCAAACCCATAACCACCAAGTAGGGTCACTTACGTTTTCCTATGATCTGTTTTATTTTTATTAAGTACACTCAAATTATTTTCTGGGAGAAAGCCTGTGTTTAAATAAATAAATAGTAATCTGAACTGTGAACTTACTCATACTTGCCCAAATATGGAAGGTGGTGTTTTAGTAATAATAGTCGCCTTTCTTATTATGCTTGTATTTTTATAAGTTAAATATATGGAACTTCTTTCCTTATTTGATGTTTCTTGCATGGAATTATCCAGATGTTTTCCCAATAATAAATTGGGTTCCTGTTTTGAAAACCCACAGCAGGTGTCTCTGTGATCCTGATCCTTAAAAATCTGAAAATAAGCAGTTGATTGGAGAAATCGGATAGTTAATAACACACCTTGCTGAAAACTGGTTAGTAATAATTGCTGGTAACTGGCTGAAAACAAAACCCTGAAATCAATAACATTGTCCAGGCTTTCCCAGGAAAAGTAAATGATTACTCCCGGTCCCTTACAAATTAGCCTGGAAAGGTGAAAGATCACTCCCGGTCCCTTACAAACTAGCCTGGAAAGGTGAATGGTCACTCCTGGGCCCTTACAAACTAGCCTGGAAAGGTGAACGATCACTCCTGGGCCCTTACAAACTAGCCTGGAAAGGTGAACGATCACTCCTGGGCCCTTACAAACTAGCCTGGAAAAGTGAATGATTACTCCTGGTCCCTTACAAACTAGCATGAACAGGTGAACGATTACTCCCGGTCCCTTACAAACTAGCCTGGAAAGGTGAATGGTCACTCGCGGTCCCTTTTAAACTAGCCTGGAAAGGTGAATGATTACTCATGTTCCCTTACAAACTAGCCTGGAAAGGTAAAACGATCACTCCCAGTCCCTTACAAACTAGCCTGGAAAGGTGAACGATCACTCCTGGGCCCTTACAAACTAGCCTGGAAAGGTGAACGATCACTACTGGGCCCTTACAAACTAGCCTGGAAAGGTGAGCTGCAAATTGCTTAGGAGAGCTGCAAATTGATCACCTCGGAGTAAACATTTGAAAATTAATTTCATTTCAAAGTTCATGTGCTTGCTCACCTGGCATTGATTTTTCTCTTGGTGAAGACTGTTGGTTATTGTTATACAACATCAGGCATCGAATTTTACTACGGCAACGACGGCAAGTGCCTTCGTTGACCTCCTTACTTGCCGTTGTGCCCCGAAAATCGAACGTTATCGACGGCAAGGAAAATGCCTTTGTGCCCTACCTGGTTTGCAACCGTGCCCTTCCCAGATCTGTATATGATTATTTATTGTTTCACTGACAATTTCGGATAAAAAGTATTAAAACGCCCATATTTCATTTTGTTTTAAAATGTATTTACGTTACAACTCGCGTTATCAACA
>JAECMU010028727.1:1279-12591 GCA_016106625.1 Dracogyra subfuscus | reverse complement strand
GGCGTACGCTACAACAGCTTGTTCTGAACGTGTATGTAAAACCCTTTGGACTTGGACTTGGACATACAGCCCTCGAAATTCACGGCAGCAATCGGCAATGCCGTCGCAAAAGCTATTGCAAACTTGATTTGCGACAGCATTTCATTGCCGCAGGGTTCGACACTAAGGTACGTCCGAACGACACTGTCTAGTAAACAGCTGGTTCGGTCTAGTTATAAGTGTTTCGGAGAAACCCGACTGGTCGTGTTGATAATTTATGAGCGGTGGATTAATTTGCCATCCAGTGATCCTACAAACATTCATATTTTCCATTAAACCATTGGCACGGAAATCTCAAGTTCTACAGTTAGACGTGATGCAGTGGGCAGTGAATAACTGAATAATCCCAACTGGTACTAACTGCTGACGGGCGCCTTATGTCACACAACTCGATCGATTCCATTGATACCGGATCGACTGAGGTTTGTCAAATATAGAATGTATATTTGCTAAATTTAATGCACATAGATCTATGTCCTAAATACTATCAGCGAAAACAGTATTATTGTTTCTGCTTGATACTTTGGTACATTTTGTTGTTGAGGTTTTTTGGTCCAATAAATCGAATAAGGTAATGAAAATGCAAAACATACAATATTGTACATTCTATGAATAGATTGTTTTTTCTTCAAATATATACGATAATCGATTTCGTTTTCGAATTATTTACACGTTATATATGGTGTTTTTATTGGTCTGTTTTATTCAAATATAGTTGCATTGGCTAATTATTATGTATACTCTTCAAATAATGGGCAATATGAAGCAAAGTTTAACAAAATTAGTCATTCAGCAGTTTGGTATGATATTTTCATATACATAACATTTGTGACACCCAATAGCCGATGTGTATTTTTATGCTGGGGTGTCGTTAAATATTCATTCAACTGTTTGGTCTAGTTGATATTAGGTCAGGTCTAGTAAATTTTAAGACATACTAGTCCACTGGTCTAGTAGTAAATAAATTTAACGTCGAACCCTGTGCCGTCGCAAATCTGTGAGTGGTGAAAAGTCTGTAGGCATTTCTCTCTGAACTCTGTCCAATTATAGATCCCAGAGAGATGCATAAATTTATTATCTTGTGTAGCTCAGTTTCCTTAATTAATATAAATTGGTTTATTCCAGCATAGAAGCTTACGAAAGTAAAGTTGAGATGTTATGTTTCAGCATATTATTACAGCAGTGGATCATATATGAATAATTTTGACAGCATTAATCTTTTCTTTAAAATTGCTGTCATAGTGCCGTTGCAAAATTGCTTTGCAATGGCACTTAACTGCTGTAGCAAACTTATCCTAATTTCAAGGGTTATACATATATATACAATTACCAAAATTAAAGGGTATATTAACTGTGGAGAATGGTTATATGATAATAGTGAATTAACTGGGCAAACATTATAACCAGTAGTTCAGTATTACAGTAGGTTTTATGACCACCAAAGATCTTGAACGATGACTGGGGTCAGAAATGAAATTTGAAAGTTGATGTTTTTTCATCAGTAAATCACAAATTCAAACAATAAAAATGACTGATAACAAAACAATAACAACTGTATGTTCAACAGAATGAACAAGATGGACAAATTTGGACATTCTAAAACCCTTTTGAAACCAACCCTCAATGTCTATCTGCAGACACAAAACGCTAAGAAGTAACTGTGTAAATGATACCAAATATTCTGTCTATCTGCTGACACAAAACTCTAAGAAGTACATGTAAGTGTGTAAATGATACCAAATATTCTGTCTATCTGCAGACACAAAACTCTAAGAAGTAAGTGTGTAAATGATACCAAATATTCTGTCTATATACAGACACAAAACACTAAGAAGTAAGTGTGTAAATGATACCAAATATTCTGTCTATATCCAGACACAAAACAGTAAGAAGTAAGTGTGTAAATGATACCAAATATTCTGTCTATCTGCAGACACAAAACTCTAAGAAGTAAGTGTGTAAATGATACCAAATATTCTGTCTATATGCAGACACAAAACACTAAGAAGTAAGTGTGTAAATGATACCAAATATTCTGTCTATCTGCAGACACAAAACAATAAGAAGTAAGTGTGTAAATGATACCAAATATTCTGTCTATCTGCAGACACAAAACACTAAGAAGTAAGTGAGTAAATGATACCAAATATTCTGTCCCATATGATGAGTGTTCCGGCGTAGTTTTTGTCGATGCAGTATGGATTTCTCCCATGATGCACTCTGTGTGCACTTGGTGTGTTGATGATGTACTCCAGAGGACCAAGGTATGGCACGTACTGAAAACAAACTCATAGCTGTACATGTAGGTCTGTAACAATTGCTAAGAGTCTTCCCTGGGTTGTCATGCCACAATCTCAACAGATCAGGCCCCTTTAAGATCCCCTATAGGCAACCTAGGAAGACATTTCACCACCTACTAGGTGTCTACTTAACAAGCTACTCTCGGCATACTAATTTTCCAAAACTATACGTAGCTCCTTTTTTCTACTTTTTGTCAGACCATTCAAAATGGCACCTAATTTCCGTAACAAAAAGTGTGCACCCTTTCTCTTTGGTTTAATCCTACAGGGTTTAATCCTACAGGACTTTCCAAATTCCATAGCACCATACCACCATCTGCCTGTTACCGGCCCCAGTCTGACTGCTGGTGCTCCCTTGCACCAGCCAGTGCAGGGAAGTCCCCTATCCAAACCACCCCACTCCTTTCCTGTCCTGGACAGAGGAGCCGGCTGAAGCCGGCACCTGCACCCAGGACAGGCATGCACAGTAACAGCTTGTTCTAAATGTGCACATTAAACACTCTGACCTGACCTTTGTTTGTTTTTGTTTTTGTTTGTTTAACGACGCACTCAACACATTATAATGATGGTTATATCGGCGTCGGACATATGGTTATGTCGAGAAAAAAACCCAGTGGTTAGCTGACGGGGATCGATCCTAGACCGACCGCGCATCAGGCGGGCACTGTACCACTGGGCTATGCTGCCCGATCTGACCTGACCTGACCTGACCTGGGGTCTAATTCAAAAAGTTCTCTTTGGCTCTGCTAGACAACAAAGCATCCTCTTTGTAAGTCTCTTTGCATTGCACTACGAGATCGCAAAGTTGCGAGAGTTTAGTGAACTAGGCCCCTGACCTGTAGGTCTGGAGTCTGATAGTGCTCACCATTATTCTCTCACCATTACTACGACTGTCCAGTTGCTAGTCTGAGCACTCTTGCAGCTACATGTGTATATTCTCATTGTATATCCACCTCGTACAACTGATTAGCTGTTAATCTGAGTGCACATGTCTTAAGTCACAAGTTGGGGATCTTACAAAGTGAAAGCAGAGTTAGCCAACTTCGTTGTGACAGTTGACAGTCTGGAGCCTAGCACTGGTCTCCAGTCGTTATCTTTATTTGACATATGCTGATATGTCGGGTGGCCCACAAAACATTATAACCCTACTACTAGATATTGAATTGTATACAGAGAAAAATTTGTTTTGTTTTGTTTAACGACGCACTCAACACATTATAATTACGGTTATATCGGCGTCGGACATATGGATATGTCGAGAAAAAACCCAGTGGTTAGCTGACGGGGATCGATCCTAGACCGACCGCGCATCAGGCGGGCACTGTACCACTGGGCTATGCTGCCCACTACAGAGAAAAATACACGAGTGGCAGTTAGATACCATTTATCTTACGAGTTGTGAGATACATGGTTTCTAACGGACACGAACCATGACTGGTATATTAAAGGCCGAGGTATATGCTACCCTCTCTGTGGTATGGTGCATATAAAAGTTAGGCCATCAATCTACAGGCTGGTAGGTACTGGGTTCAGATTCCAGTCGAGGTGTGGGACTTTTAATCCAGATACCAGCTCCAAATCCTGAGTGAGTGCTCCGCAAGGCTCAATGGGTAGATATAACCAACTTGCATTGAAAGTTCTGGAAGTGTGTCATTTTGTTCTGGAATTGTGTTGTTTTGTTCTGGAAGTGTGTCGTTTTGTTCTGAAAGTGTGTCGTTTTGTTCTGGAAGTGTGTCGTTTTGTTCTGAAAGTGTGTTGTTTTGTTCTGGAACTGTGTCATTTTGTAAGTGTGTCATTTTGTTCTGAAAGTGTCATTTTGTAAGTGTGTCATTTTGTTCTGAAAGTGTCATTTTGTTAGTGTGTCATTTTGTTCTGGAAGTGTGTTGTTTTGTCCTGGAAGTGTATCGTTTTGTCCTGGAAGTGTGTCGTTTTGTTCTGGAAGTGTGTCATTTTGTTCAGGAAGTGTGTCATTTTGTTCTGGAAATGTGTTGTTTTGTTCTGCAACTGTGTTGTTTTGTTCTGGAAGTGTGTGTCATTTTGTTCTGGAAGTGTGTCATTTTGTTCTGAAAGTGTGTCATTTTGTAAGTGTGTCGTTTTGTTCTGGAAATGTGTCATTTAGTTCTGCAAGTGTGTCGTTTTGTTCTGGAAGTATGTCGTTTTGTTCTGGAAGTGTGTTGTGTATCATTTTGTTCTGGAAGTGAGTCATTTTGCACAGATACAAACCTGGGTATGAATCCAGAACTGGTAGATCAGATTTAACTCAGAGTGAACTAGAAACACTGATGGAGGGATAAACAGCGCCATTGGCAAGTAGAACACCTGAAAACAACATTACATAAAGACATTTAAAACACGGTCTCCATGTTACATGAAGACATTTAAAACACGGTCTCCATATTACATGAAGACATTAAAAACACTGTCTCCACATTACATGAAGACATTTAAAACACTGTCTCCACATTACATGAAGACATTTAAAACACGGTCTCCACGTTACAGGAAGACATTTAAAACACTGTCCCACATTACATGAAGACATTTAAAACACTATCTCCACATTACATGAAGACATTTAAAACACTGTCTCCACATTACATGAAGACATTTAAAACACTGTCTCCACATTACATGAAGACATTTAAAACACTCTCTCCACATTGCATGTACACATTTAAAACACTCTCTCCACATTGCATGTACACATTTAAAACACTCTCTCCACATTGCATGTACACATTTAAAACACTCTCTCCAAATTACATGTATATATTTAAAACACTCTCTCCACATTGCATGTATACATTTAAAACACTCTCTCCAAATTACATGTATACATTTAAAACACTCTCTTCACATTACATGTATATATTTATAACACTCTCTCCACATTGCATGTATAAATTTAAAACACTCTCTCCAAACTACATGTATATATTTAAAACACTCTCTCCAAATTACATGTATACATTTAAAACACTCTCCACATTGCATGTACACATTTAAAACACTCTCTCCACATTACATGTATATATTTATAACACTCCACATTACATGTATACATTTAAAACAATGTCTCAACATTACATGTATACATTTAAAACACTGTCTCCATGTTACATGTATACATTTAAACACAGCCTTATGTCCGGTGGCTGAATCACAGCACCACTGAGGCTGGTACCGGGCTGCAAACTCAGTACCTACCAGCATTATGTCTGATAGCATAACTATGACACCACCCAGGCAAGGTCTATACGTACCCACGATGTATAAACCTGCAGGATGGACTGTCGCAGGGCTGTGGAGAAATTGTAGTCTTCTGAACTGTGATGGACCTGGTGTGCTGCCCACATGAAGTTCACCTCTGTTGTGAAGACAAGGAATATCATACATCTCTTAACAATATACAGTGAACAGAGGAACATGTTAAAATAAAGACACAATCAATGAACACACATACATGTACCATGCAGGGCCGTACCCTGACCAAAATCCATGGGGGGGCACTAAATTTTATAAATAATTTTTAACATACTATAAAGATTAAACCTTGACCTTAACATATTAATTTGTTTTTTTTTAAATCGAGATTCTCAGGGGAGCCAACTACCCCCCCCCCCACCCCGGAGGGTACGGCCCTGCCATGCCAAGGATATCATAGATCTCTTAACGATAAACATGTTAACCACCACACTTTCTACAGTGAAGATAACACATTTTATAGTGAAATTTTCACTCTAAAATTTTATATCATCACTGAGTGACTGATAACACTTTTATTTCACTGATATTTTAAAACATTTCACTAAATGTTATATAATAATATAAGACTAGAGCTGCAAACCATGAGCAAATCTGTGAAACCAGTAATAGCCGAGATCTTGTCCAAGAAAACACAGCCACCACGTCCAGGCAGAATCCCACGGCAACTGGGCGATCCTCCAGTTCTCATACACCCAGCAGTACGCTACCAGAGTGATCGACTGTAGAACTACCCTGAAAAACAGCACACATTTATTTACACATACACCACCAGGGTGAGCAACTGTAGAACTACCCTGAAAAACAGCACACATCTATTTACACATACACCACCAGGGTGATCGACTGTAGAACTACACTAAAAAACATCACACATTTATTTACACATACACCACCAGGGTGATTGACTGTAGAACTACCCTGATAAACAGCACACATCTATTTACACATACACCACCAGGGTGATCCACTGTAGAACTATCCTGAAAAACAGCACACATTTATTTACACATACACCACCAGGGTGATCCACTGTAGAACTAATCTAAAAAAAACAGCACACATTTATTTACACATACACCACCAGGGTGAGCAACTGTAGAACTATCCTGAAAACCAGCACACTTTTATTTACTCATACACCACCAGGGTGATCCACTGTAGAACTATCCTGAAAAACAGCACACATTTATTTACACATACACCACCAGGGTGATCCACTGTAGAACTATCCTGAAAAACAGCACACATTTATTTACACATACACCACCAGGGTGATCGACTGTAGAACTAATCTAAAAAAACAGCACACATTTATTTACTCATACACCGCCAGGGTGATCCACTGTAGAACTACCCTGAAAAACAGCACACATTTATTTACACATACACCACCAGGGTGATCGACTGTAGAACTAATCTAAAAAAACAGCACACATTTATTTACACATACACCACCAGGGTGATCCACTATAGAACTATCCTGAAAAACAACACATTTATTTACTCATACACCACCAGGGTGATCAACTGTAGAACTACCCTGAAAAATAGCACACATTTATTTACACATACACCACCAGGGTGATCGACTGTAGAACTACCCTGAAAAAACAGCACCCAATTATTTACACATACACCACCAGGGTGATCGACTGTAGAACTACACTAAAAAACCAGCACACATTTATTTACACATACACCATCAGGATGATAGACTGTAGAACTACCCTGATAAACAGCACACATCTATTTACACATACACCACCAGGGTGATCGACTGTAGAACTATCCTGAAAAACAGCACACATTTATTTACACATACACCACAAGGGTGATCGACTGTTGAACTACCCTAAAAACAGCACACAATTATTTACACATACTCCACCAGGGTGATCGCCTGTTGAACCACCCTGAAAAAACAGCACAAAATTATTTACACATACACTGCTAAGGTGACCAATGGGTAGGTGTAAGACTACTACACCCTCTTCTCTCTCACTAACCACTTAACAACTAACTCACTGTCCTGGACAGACAACCCAGATAGCTGAGATGGGTGCCCAGGACAGTGTGCTTGAACCTTAATTGGATACAAACACAAAACTAAGTTAAAGAAGTGGAAGATGTACAAACACGGGAAGTCTTGAAAACACTCCGGCCGCCACTGACGTGATTGCGTCATTCATCCGGTATCTCTTGTCTTGCTTGATGAGGGACAGACACAACTCCAGGCCAATAAAGGCAAAGAAATACGGTGTCGCCTGAAATACATAAGAGAGCATTAAATTATTCCAAAGAAAGAAACAGATCTGGCTTTTTAAGGTGTACAGGTGAGATTGCACTCATACAGAGCACGTAATTTTAACCTGACGAGTGTGAAAAACAGCACATATAAAATACATGTGTATATATATATATTTCCATGATTTACAAAAATCAACAGTTTTCATTGCTGACAGGAAAATCCTTTTATTAAAACAATAAGAATTAAAAGCATAGAAGTGGCTTCCATGCAGTCATTAAATTGGTATTTTTCTTTGTTGAACAAATCAGGAAATACTGGTCTAATAGACAATTTTGTAGACGTACCAATCAAAATACAATCACAGCTACACTGCCTATTGTATTTATTCTGGAGAGTAATTTTTAACTCGCCTTAATTAGCATACTGAGGTGTGCGATTTTCCACTTGCCAAGGACTGAAGGAATGTTTGTTTAACTACACTTACTTGTTTATACTGTCTCAACCTCCACTACAGGGGACAAAACTTCAAAATCTTAGGTCAGTTAGTTCACGAAAGTTTTATTTAGGTAACCGATTGTTCGGTTACGTGATTATAGTTCCCATAACCAATGAGTTAGACCAGTCTACCTATTCCTAAAAAACATAGAACTACAGTGCTGTGCTACATTGGTGGTTCATACATAAACTGATTTTTACTTTCATTCCTGATATATGGTACTTTTAATTTTATAATATAATTCACCATGTAACCGACTGGGGGTTGTCGTGGTTTTAAAGTTGCAAAACCAATATGCCAACAGAACAATTAATGGTTCTCATGAAATATTGTTCCCTGCACTGAGACTTTTTTTTATAGTAATTGGTTAGTAATGTCTGTTGGTTTCTTATAAAAGATTGACAAAAAACCTATACTAGCTCGAATGCTTTTTTAACAATTTAGATTGACCGTTCAAAATTCGCGCCAAAATTTCCTCAAATCAAACTGCACACCTTTTTCTCTTTGGCTTATTAATGGTCCATTCAAAATTCCATAGCACCACTACGCACTCCCACCTGCTACCGATTTCCGTCGGACTGCTGGTGATCCCTTGCACCTGCCAGTGCAGGTGGTCCCCTCTTCCCCCCCCCCCCACCCAACTTTCTGTCTTGGACGGAAGAGCTTGCTTCGCAAGCACTTGCACCCACAACAGGCGTGCGCTACAACAGCTTGCTCTGAATGTGCACGTTAAACCCTATGACCTTACCTGACCTGTTTTGGAAATAGCAAAAGAGTTCTATTTGTACAAGCAATTTGTAAAGACCATGATTACGATATCAACAAGAGGGCTATCAGCCTACGGAGCTCTGCTAATTAAGTTTCCATTTTGTCATGCTAATTCTTTTTTATCTTTAAATATTGAATAAAAAAAATATTGTCCAAATATTTCTCTGTTAGTTTGAGAAGACTGCTCCAGAGAATCATAGAATCAAGTTTTAGAACTCTCCTACGAAAACACGAGAAGAAGATAGACTTTAAAATTTTCAATTTATATTTTTAAACTTTTATTAAAAATGGAAACTGTCAGTTTGTTAATTAAGAGTGCTCTAGAGGATCAGATTTAGAACAAGACAATGGAAATTCCATAAGATAGATTTGAAAGTAAAAGCTGAAGGACAGACAACGGACAGACAGACACCAGACAATTCAGTATTAGAAAAGCTCAATTGACAAGTGTCATGTAGTCGATGTAACATTTCTATTTAATTTAAATCTTTTAAATTTGGATAAAATGGACTTTGAAAATGTTCAATGTTAAATTTGTATTTAAAATTTTAAAATTTGATTAAAATTCCAAAATATACCGGTCTATTTGTGACATAGTACCAAGTTTCAGAACTATTTGATCAAAAATACAGGTGAAGATAGACATTAAAATTTTCAATGTTAAATTTATATTTAAAATGTTTAAATTTAACAAAAATCTCTAAGATTTAATCAGATTATATCCGGCCTCGGTGGTGTCGTGGTTATAGGCCATCAGTCAAAAGGCTGGTAGGTACTGGGTTCAGATCCCAGTTGAGGCATGGGATTATTAATCCAGATACCGACTTCAAATCCTGAGTGAGTGCTCCGCAAGGCTCAATGGGTAGGTGTAAACCACTTGCACCTACCAGTGATCCATAACTGGTTCAACAAAGGCCATGGTTTGTGCTATCCTGCTTGTGGGAAGCACAAATACAAGATCCCTTGCTGCTAATCGGAAGAGTAGCCCATGAAGTGGCGACAGCGGGTTTCCTCTTGACAAGCCTATAAAATACCTCAAATTACACATCTACCATATAATATTAAAACCAATGGCAGCTCCTACTGGATGTATCACTTGGTGAAAGAACTTTGTAAACTTAATACAGGTGCGGATCCAGGAATTTTAGCAGGGGTTGTCCAGTCTTGAGCGTACCCTGCCAGTACATCGCCACATCAGTCGCGCAACAAAACCTCATAACTGAAAAATCGTTGGTCACGAGCAGAGAGGGGTCCAGACCCCCTCGACTCCCACCCCCCCCACCCCCCCCGATCCGCGCCTGTAATATTTTAATTCTGCACAATTAGATATGTCTTACTTACCTAAACCTACATGTATGTAACTTGATGCTAGAGGCAATTGCATCCATAGAATAGATGTTAATCATAATGCATGTTTAATTTATTTTAAAATTATTAAAATAATAATAATTAAGAAATTAATTAAGAAATTTTAAAATAATAAAAAATTAATTAATTAATTAAGAAACTTTTTTTAAAAATTAAATTTTAAACTTCTTTTTTTTAAATATTTTGTTTCACATCCATTGTGATGAACATTCGTACAATCGTAGGTAAAATGTTACCCATCTGGAGTGGGTGGGGGTCAAGGTGCACTTTCTCGAGTGGGGATCCACAGCCCCAAACCCACCCTACAAGCCTGCCTCTTTTAGTGGATGAAACACGCTCCCCGATGACATAGGGATCTCGACAATGCAATTTTGTTTTCACAAATGCAATAATCGGAAATGGGCAATGTTCGGAGTTAGGTACCACTTGATTGTACATAAATATTATTATACCTCTTCAACGATAAGGGGCACGTCATCTGTGTTGGCAAAGCTAGTTTCATTTGGAGTAACTAAATAAAACATGCGCCGCAGTCCTGTTGTGAAAGGAATTTTGAATACTTTATCCATGTTTCCAAATGTGCAGCTACACACATCGGAACCAAAACAAAAACGTAAAAACGAAACTTGATCAAAGGTCAACCGGTGTTATGGTATTATGCTTCCGAAGTTATTTGGCCCCGTTTACACGTATATAACAAGTAGGGGAAAAATAAAATTCCTCAATCAAAATTGCGCACCTTTTTCTCTTTGGCATATTAATTGCTCCTTTCAAATTTCCATAGCACAACCACCACCCACCACCCACCCCCACCTGCTACCAGTGT
>JAECMU010028696.1:0-10946 GCA_016106625.1 Dracogyra subfuscus | reverse complement strand
CTATTATTCACCTTTGATAGCTTGAATTATCTCAAATATAGGGGTTACATTCAATAGTGGTAACTGGTTCTGGGGTCTAAATGATATACAAACAACATACTAATTATTATCGTTCGAAATAAGCTTAAGTTATTTGTGTCTGTCATGTTGACATTTTATGCCATCATCTTAGATTTCTACCATATTGTGTATCTAAAGTAGTGTTTCACCAGGCAGACATACTTAGTTACCTCGAAAGCATTATAAACCAAATATTACATTAGGCATTCCAAGAACAAGAGCCAGCACAGAGTAAAAATCCATATTTCTTTGTACCCGAAAGTTTGATGACTATGTAAATAAGTGGGGGTGGGGGTGGTTAACATATAAATAATATGTGTAGTTGTTTTACAATAATGAAAGATAACCCCTTATAATTTGAAATAGTATGAACTATTAAACGTTGACACCTCCCCCTAATATAAGGAACACTTCATGGCATATATTTACTCACCATACTCATGTCTTGACAATCACTGCAGCGGAACACAATCTTCTGTTGACAGCTCAGGTTTTGTTGTATTTGTAGAGTTAAGATATATGCATATATGACACCGTTTGGATTATCTGGACCTTTCCACCGTACAAACATCGACTGGTCTGTGATGTCAGATACAGAAAATTTAGTAACACTGGTAGGTGCTGCAAAAGAAGTCGGATAGTTGTTTACAATGTGCACAAGAAACTATATAATAATTAAGGAAGTGATCCAGCACACGCAAAATTAAAATGATATTAATCTGGATGTATCACATGCATTGCATTGACTATCACCATTGTGAGATTTACAGAAGAACAACAACCTCTTTTTGAAATGTTTTTCATGGACAACTATGTACGGTATAGCCCACAACAAATAAAATATTAAATATCATATTTATGTTTACATGCTCGTTTGACGTAATTATTCAAAATGCATTTCAGAGAAAAGACGTTTCAAGTTTCAGAGAAAAGATGTTTCAACATGTAATGTTCAATATGTTAAAACATTTAAATAAATTCATTATGATCTCAGTCAGTTCTTATTTACCTTTAACTGAGCCACGGATATTTTCGTACATGTAGGTTTCACTTTGAACACCATAACTGACTGCGATGATTTCTAGATTGTAGTAATCCCCGGCTATTATATTACTGAAGTACACAGTTTCCTTGTCTTGTCCTGATGAAGATATATTTTGTGTATCACTGAAATTTGATGAAACTCCAGTCAGTGTCACAATGTAGTTGCTAACAATTCCCTGTGATTTTTCAAAGTACAGTGTTATATCAGGAACGGTGGTGTTGCTGTCAGCATCGTCATAGGGACCCGGTTTGTCAGGGGCTGAAAGAAACAGCACACAGATGATTATAACTCCTTATGACTAATAACAGAGTGAAGGAAAAAACCTTCTGATGGTCATTCTTGGACGTACTTTTTTAAGTTTCTAATATTTGTAACTTAAAATCAGGGTCACACCGGGCTAATCTACTAAATGACCCAACAAATATTCCTTGAAAATGCATATATTTAATTTGTTCTGGTAAGTATTATAACCAAAAATATATTTCTTGGGGTTATAGGGTGTATACTACCAAATCAAATCCCATAGATAACAATAGTAACATATGTGGCTAAAACTCCTACCTGCAATGTATCAATCAACATAAATGCCAAGGATATAAATACCACCACCACTCACACTTCAAGTGAAACAGAGAAAATTGGGGACAAGCTGCTCGGTTCTGAGACAACAGGTAGCGTCCCTAGTTCCGCATAAAATTAGAGTACTTTTTTTTACAGTTACCCCATACATGTTTCAAGCACAAGGCTACATTGGTACTAGATGAAATAAAATTGCATATTTGTTTTTTTACCCAGATAAAACTATTATTTTTTACAACCAACACACTCACATTTATAACCAATCACAGGACTTGTGGTGTTCGATTCTCTATCAACAGTTGGGTGCACCTTGAACTTTGACCCAGCCAGAAGTTATTTGGTTTAGTACTACCTATACTGATAACATACACATTTTTTAAAAAGTGTCCAGCTATGTGTCTTTATGACAACCAGGGTCTGATGTATTCTGACATAAACTGACAACCTCACTGAAACTGTTGTTTCTACAGTGCAACCTAATATAATGTACACCCCAAAAGGCATATATATTGCACACAGTTTTGTACAAATGTAATATGTCAAAGTAAACAACAAAATGTTTTAAAATAAAACTCCTGAAGATATTTACTTTCAGTTGGGTGTGTGTACTCGGGTATATATGTAGAGACAACAAGGATAGTCAGAGTACCTCTACCCTTTAACGAATTCCATGAAATCACATGCACTTGATTGACCCCTAGGTTATCAAGACTCTAACAGGCACATCAAAGGAATATCAGTATTAAAATAATGCACTGTCTGAGGAAGGAAACACCAACATGACTGTACCTGTATGAAGTAATGGCTTAATGTCCTGAACATTAGTTTTGGGAGGAAATCCTGTATGATTTGGGTGTGTGTCTTCAAGTTAACAAGTCTGGGAATTTCAAATCCATCAGCCATGCTGATTTTCATAACGAATCATAAAAACCATTGCCAGCCACCAATATTCTTGACTATATTTTATTTATAGCCTACTGTAGTTGGAGGTTTTAATAGTTGTGATATCTGGAATTATCATGCATCTTTCACACATTTATGTTTTATTAATTATTGAAAAAAGCTAGTTTTAAATGACAAATATATTCAAAAATTTATTTTCTTGCATTATTTTCTAATCCAGATGAATACAAAATGTATATTGGATGTATTCCTACAATCTGTAATCCAGCATTTTATTAAGCTAGTAACATTAGGTAATACAGCTTTAACAATAAAATAAATTATCAACTTAATCCAAGGCACATAATCAAATGTGAAAAACAATTGGTTCTGAATCTAGTATATATAAACTCAAAATGCACTTCACTAAGTGATTATTAAGAAAACAAATTGATCTGGAGTTCTAAATGTATGTTTAACAACCTTATTGTTATGTAATATGTATAAATAAGAACATAAGGCAAAATAGTGACAACAAATTTAATTATGTTTTTGGTCAACTTTTTCTTCAAATTTACTTTAAATTTAGCATAAAACTACAAATTTGCCAGCCAATTGATCAGATTGGGCCTCCCTGACCACCCATCTGGCTGAACTGCAGGCCAAAGTGGTGTGCTGCCAGAAAACATATCCGCAGATATGCCCCACCTCAACCACCAGGATCCCATCATCCAGCATTACGGGATGCACCTCCCGGCCAACAAGGTGCCCCAACAGGAGAGTTGTGCTGTATTGGCCATTCTCAAAGAGAATGTTACACTCCTGCACCACAGTGAGGTTACAGCATGCGCTGGGGTTTTGTACATAAATTAACCATGTACTGAATTAATAATCAGAGTGTTTTCTTAGTTAATTGGTATTTTCTTTCTGTGGCCTGTACCTGTGGTTCCTGATTGGCAGGTGTATATTTAGACAGTTCCCAGACACTGTGTCACTAAACATACTTGTCTCTTTCATTAAGATCATAAGATAGTGTATGATAAACACGTGGACACCCCTCAAATCGTAATAGCTGACATTATCAGCTGTCCTGCTTTATTACTGTAAGTAATTCTGTAAAACCCTTGATTAAGTACTTTCCCCATCTAAAATCACAAATTTGACCAATTACGTAGTCCCAAATAAAAGAAAATTAACACATGGGTATCGTGAGTGGTCGTTTTTGCTTGAACGTACACTACCAATAGGCCTAATAAAATGCATTTTTTCTTTGGATTTTTTAAAAGAAAACAATACTATAACTCCATTTCGTTCTATTTGTGCAAATTGAAATATATTTAGTAAAATAGTTTATTATACTATCAAGTCATTTATGTTGTTTTACAAGTCAGGTTGATGAAAGCGTAGTGCCTTGTCATAAATTACAGCATTTGTTTACACTGTGCATAGAGGAGTTGCACGGACATGATGTCACTTCGCCCCAAGCTACACGACCAGACATCACAAAAACTAAATAAAAGGGCTGCTCCCATTTAGCAGGAATAATCATGTTTTTTATTGACTAAAATGTCAGTATGTGTTGGTCATCCGGGTATGCATAAGACTTTTATTTGAGTTGACTGTCCCTTTAAGAAATCACAATTCACAGTTTCCAAAATATCTCTATACTAATTTGTGGAATGTACCAAGGTTCAGAAAAATTCAGTTGTAACTGTAGGAAAAAATATACTTCAAAGGAGAAGCTGACAGATGGACGCTGGACAAATCAGTGTCAGAATACATTTCTGGCACCAGTCCTTTTGTACATGGTTTTTCTGACACAATTAAGTCTCAATTTTCTGAAGACGAGTATAAGAAAACTCATTTAAAAAAGGACGAGTAACAGAAATATTTTCTAATTCTTATAATTTTAGTATAATTATTAACAAATTCACTACATTGTATTATTGTACCTTGATGTCATTCTTTCTCTCAGGTGATGTATATTATGCCACAAGAACGAATGCATGCATTGCTACATATTCATGTTCTGCCTTTTCTTACAAAATAACGTAATCAACAAGTACCAATTTTTACCATCATTTATTTTTTTCATTTCAACTTATTTTTCATGCTTATATCCAATTAAGCTTCAAGCATGCTGTCGTGGGCACACACCTCAGCTATCTGGGCTGCTGTCCAGGACAGTGGGTTAGTTGTTAATTGTTAGCAAGAGAAAAGAGGATGCAGTTGTCTTACACCTACCTATTGAGTCATCAAAACTCGCTTTGGGTAGGAGCCGGTATCGGGCTGCGAGCCCTGTACCTACCAGTCTTATGTTTGATATGTTAGATGGCCTAACCACGACAACCCCGAGCCGGTTAAGCAACCATCGCCTATCTCCTAAAAGAACCCGACCAACTGGCCTAATAATATGCATTTTTTCTTTAGACTAAAAAAACGAAGAAAAAAACTATAACTTCATTTCGTTCTATTGATGCAAACTGAAATATATTTAGTTAAATAGTTTATTATACAATAAAGTCATTTATGTTGTTTTACAAGTCAGGTTGATGAAAGCGAAGTGCCTTGCAGGGCTCTATATTAACTTTTTACGGCACCTGTCCTGTGGGACATGCAAAAAATTAAACTACCTGTCCCATCAGGTTACCGAAATATCAACTTCCGACACTGGGACAGAAAAAAAGAAAGAAATGTTTTAATTAACGACACAGTCAACACATTTTATTTACGGTTATATGGCGTCAGACATATGGTTAAGGACCACACAGATTTTAAGAGGAAACCCGCTGTCTCCACTTCATGGGCTACTCTTTCCGATTGGCAGCAAGGGATCTTTTATTTGCACTTCCCACAGGCAGGATAGCACTAACCATGGCCTTTGTTTAACCAGTTATGGATCACTGGTCGGTGCAAGTGGTTTACACCTACCCATTGAGCCTTGCGGATCACTCACTCAGGGTTTGGAGTCGGTATCTGGATTACAAATGACACTGGGACAGAATCAATAAGATCATGTTCATGCTGAATAAATGCGAAAAATTAGCGATATAATCGAAGTTTGAAGCACCTGTCCAGTCGGACATGGGGTATTCACATGTCCCCAGTAAATTCTACCTAGAGGAGATAGACGGAGCTGATGTCACTTCGCCCCAAGCTATACCACCGGACATCACAAAAATGAAACAAAATTGCTGCCCCCCCCCCCCCCCCCAGTTAGCAGGAATAATCATGGATTTCTATTAACTCTTAAATTACACGTTTTTCATTTATTAAAGTGTTAGTGTGTGTTGGTGGTCCGGGTATGCATCTTTCCAACACATAAGGCTCTTATTTGAGTTGACCCTACCTTTAAAAGTTTAATTTACAGAGTTGTTTGTATGGCCATTTTGCTCATATAATCTGAATCTGATGGAATATTGGATGTAGCAGGTCATTTGATATGGGTTAATGGCAAATATTCAAAATGGCTGCCACAAATGACAATTTTCGTAATATGGTGCTAATCATAAATATGATGTCCAAAATGTGATCTGATGCATGTATATGTATAGAATCACATTCATTTTGACCAATATGCTGTATCCAATCATCCAGGTGCCAGATCCTATATGTAAAGATCGGTTGCGGTTCTTTATGCAGTTCTCAGATATGTCATCCAATGTCCCATTGCTGTTTTATTCATTACTGAATAAATGAATATAGAAATATAAAATAAGACCATGAAAAAGATTTCAAGATGGAACATTGTATAAAAAGGAATGGGAATTCAAAGTCCAACAATCTAATGGATGTATTCTCATGTACAGAATGATATACTTAAAGTAAGAAACCAACCAAAGGATAGTTTTTATAACTAGGTACTAGTAACAATCTAGTAGCTGAACATTTTTGTATTGATTTGATAAAAAATTGTAATTCAACACATTTGTAAGAAATAATCTGATTGGATCTCTAATAAAAATTTCAGGTGGTAAAATCACCAATATACCGGTCGCAAATTTTCTGGCAGAAGTAAGTCATAGCTTTATCACAGAACAGGGTTGTTTTGTAATGAAGTCATAAAAACAATTTCTGTAGCGCTCATATTACATACAGAAGTCCTTAAATACTGAGACGTTTTTATTTCAGAAATGAACATATTTTTATTTATTAGTTGTTATCTAATCATGAGAGCCGATTAAATATGCCAAATTACACATCTATGTTCTAGTCGCTAACTGTTCGACCACCCATCGTCTGTTAATGAGCTGGTGACATTTATATGCTTATTCCCACTAAAATTTATATGCTTATTCCCACTAAAATTTGACAAGTTCCTATTTAACGAACCACTCAAACCATTTAATTATTAGAATAGGGATAACCATATTGTGTTTTTTGATTTGCGGACGTATATAGGAGGTTTTACAGTCATAAATGTACTGTTTTATTGGCTCCGTTAACACGTCGCCAATAAAACAAAATTTGCAACAGTATAACCACCGATATATATACGTCTACAAATTGGAAAACACAGTATGGTAATACCCTAAATAGGTTAACATTTCCATCAGATTTGGATTCTACAGACAAAATGGCCATAGAAACAACTCTAAACATGTCAGTTTGCCCAACACTAATATTAATTAAAGTCGTTTTTGTTAGGTTCATTGTAGAATTATTGTGTGGTGACATTCAAAAACAAACCTCACGTTACTCAGATTGTGGTGTGTATTTTAATGTAAGTGTACATTCTCAAAAGGTATAGCATTAGAGATTATGTCAGTTACTGATGCATGTTATATTTTTGTATAGATACACTTTGTAGTTCATATGGTTAACACATGTATACCGTGAAATAAATTAGGTTATATTGTGTTCACTTACTTACATGAAGGTTTTGGCATAATGTTTTACAACTAAAATATATATTGAATTGTATAAAATTCCATCTTACTTATTCGTTGAGACTGAGGTGTTGATGCGGCTGACTGATTTCTTCCCTCCTGGACGATGACAGATTTCACTGTAACAGTGTACAGCTGTCCTGGAGTGAGGTGTGTAATATCTGCTGTACTGTTGTCATAGATAGACACCAACCCGTTTTCAGGTGGTAACCACGCCACGTGGTACCTAGTCACAAAATCCTGGTCAGGAGGTGACCAGCTGACTCTGAGGGATGTGGTGCTCGTTGTGGACAAATCTACACTTTTCGGTGCTAACAGTGAAACTGCAAAACAAAATCAAGAAATAATATATAGAGGCTATTTTATGTGGGGTTTTTTCGAATACGATTTTTATGTCAACGAATGGTGTGTGAAAACCATATTTTCACGAATTGTGAAGCAATGAGTGAAAATATGGTTTTCACACATCACGAGTGGACATAAAAATTGTATTCAGAAAAACACCATGAAATGTTCTATTTATTATAGACATATTTCCTAATTTTTGACAATATTTTTCGCTTTTTGGCAATATATTTCGCTCATCCTATCGAAACCATGTGACGTCATGATATATTTCTTCCTATGGAACTTTTCCAGAAAATTTACTTTACCATAGACTTTTAAAAAGAAATTTGACAAAAACAAAACGATTGTATGTATGTATGTATGTATGTATGTATGTATGTATGTATGTATGTATGCATGTATACTAAAAGGCAAAAGTTATTGTGACACACAAAAGACAAACATAATTTATACCTTTTTACTGCTGTGTATGAAACATTATAACATGGAAAGTTAGATGTCTGAAGGTATGGAACGAGCAATAGTGCATGAAAAGGGCACACTTGCCATATGCAAATAAGCCACACCTCTAGAGGGGGTCCAGAGAGAAGTTCACACAATCAGTAACGAGTGTCTACCTTGAGCATTGATACATGCCTATCAAAACGCTATATCCACTGGACCAACAGGCATGTACGAATCTTGTCACATGTGGTTAAATATGGATGCACCCATAGACCTTTAACTTAGTTTAGGTCTAAAAATAAAAATTAATGAATTTGATGATGTATTTGAATGTGTGCAAATTAGTGGCTGTGGAAGTAAGAAAAGAAAACACCAGAATTATCCAAAAAAGCATAAGTGAAAATGGCTCGCCACAGTGGCGCTGAAAAGGTATCCAATATAAACTGTACACACGGTCGCCCAAAGTTCTGTGGCTGAACTTTTAACAAATGAAGACTTAATTAATTGTCACAAACAATTATATGGAACTGACGACAAAGTCATTCAAGATGCCACCCTGATCATGACGTTCATGGACATTAATAAGAGTCAATGAATTAAAGTACTGGGTTTTTTTCTCGACATAACCACATGTCCGACGCCGATATAACCGTATTTATAATGTGTTGAGTGCGTCGTTAAAAAAATTAAATAAAAAATCATAATAATATACCACTAGGGTATCGAACACGCCCATCCAGAGTCCGACCTCCGATCAAAAGCTAGAGACATTTCACTGAAGTATTCAGTGCTTACAACAAACAAGGAAACAAAATACCAGTATGCAAAGCGACATTCATGCACTGTTGTTTTAATTTTATAGCTATTTCTTTATTATTATTTATTATTATTGTTTATATTAAATCTTTTTATTAATGAGTTGCACTTCTGTGCAAATACGATGTATCTTAGTTTACCTACATTCATTAGTACGGTTAATTTATAAATTGTTTATTAGTTTCTTTGTGGCACATTATATAAGTGTAAACATATTAAATGTACACCCCAGGTTAAAATCCCGCTATGGACAAACTCGATGAAAACAAACCGGGGGAATAATTGTGACATATACGGTTAAAGATTCATCGTTTGGTGCAAAAATCTTGGCTATAGGTTAAAAGAAACTGGGAGAAATTTTGACCAAGTGTGTTAAACCTCTTGAATTGACCACTGCAGTGCATCGAAGGTGCATAGAATTGACTAAAGTGTTGATTTCTGCCTGTGGAATATTGTTCCATTCCTGAATGAGCACTTGACGAAGTTTGTTGACGTTAGCGGGTGGGTTGGAACGACGCCTCATTCGTCTGTCCAGACTATCCCAGACATGCTCGATGGGGTTGAGATCAGGACATTTAGCGGGCCAGTAATCAATGAAATCAATGTTATTTGTCTTAAGAAAATCTACAGTGTCTCTAGCTGTATGAGAGGTGGCATTATCATGCTGAAAAATCGAGATGTTGGCGTTGTTATGGAACAGAGGAATGACATGATGAGCGATAATGTCATCGCGGTAACGTTGAGCATTTAAATTGTCATCAATGATGACTAGTGGTGAACGATAACCATGGGCAATGGCTGTCCAGACCATGACAGAACCCCCACCCCAAAAACGATCTCGTTCAAGAACACAACAGTCATCATAGCGTTCATTTTTCCTACGGTAGACGAGCACCCTGCCACCACCACGTTGTAAAAAAAATCTAGATTCATCCGAAAAAAGAATGGTATTCCAGTGTCACCGTATCCGACATGTGTGTACACATGCCCAATTAAAACGATTTAGACGATGGCGTTGCGTTGAAAAGCATCCGACATAAGGTCGTCATGTGTGTTCATGATATAGCAGGCTTGACCAAGCATTTTTAACACGCAGACGTCCATGACGTGGCAAGTCGTTGGTGCTTCCTGTCATAAAATCTTACGTGAAGATTTCTTATCGCTCGACTAGAACTCCCAACATGCCTTGTAACATCTTCTGTCGACATGCCAGCATCAAGCATGCCAATCGCCCGTTCGCGTAAATTATTGGGTATTTATGGCATACTAAAAATACTACAATGTAAAAAACGCTAATTGTTTTACAAATGTTGAAGCGTTTTCGTTCACTTGACAACAATGTCAGTAAGACAAGTAAAACAAATTGACCGAATTGACACGGGACATGTCGAACCATGCATGCACGTGCAAATAGAATTTCACGTTGTCGACGATTAACAGTGCGAAAATAATCGATAAAATTCATGAATCCTGATAATACAGCTCACGGCTAATACTACCTATATAATTTCATTACACAATGAATTCTTTAACACAACACATATTATATATTTGTTTGTTTGTTTAACGACGCACTCAAGACATTAGAATTACGGTTATATCGGCGTCGGACATATGGGTTATCTCGAGAAAAACCCCAGTGGTTAGCTGACGGGGATCGATCCTAGACCGACCGCGCCTCAGGCGGACACTGTACCACTGGGCTATGCTGCCCGCTCATATTATATGTACAAATCGGAAGGTTTTTTTTCTTTCTCAGTATATTAATTCAACGTGGTATTCAGTTGTAGAGTGGTCTTGTGAACACCTCATAATGTGTACTGCCTTGTATATTGAAACCAGTGGCGTAACTATGGGGTGGGGGGGCCTTGGGGGGGGGGGGG
>JAECMU010028689.1:1107-13939 GCA_016106625.1 Dracogyra subfuscus | reverse complement strand
GACCAATAATGAATAGCTAAACAAACACACAATGTGAGGCACCAATCTTAAATGCTCAGTACAGAAAAGGTATTCTAGTTTCATAGCTGTAATAGTGAATAGCTAAACAAATACAATGTGAGGCACCTCTCTTTAATGCTCGAGTTCAAAAAAGGTATTCTAGTTTGTGACTTTGTAGTAGCGAATAGTTAAACACACTTGCAGTTTGAGGAACACCTTTAATAATAGAGTATGGAATCTGTATTCTCGTTTCATGACTTTGTGGTTGTGGATAGTTAAACAAACCCATCCAAAACTGAAGTCTGTCTATACGTTTGAATAACAAGAATCAATTTTTATATAGATGACCTATATAAAATTGATGTCCTGTAATTTGGCATGCCTTTAAAATGTGGTTGAATTCATTACAACTTGTTTACCTAGGTGCCCAGTCATAGACATCTTGTTAAAGTTCAAATTTATTTATGATCAAATTTCTACTTGTCTTGATCCTTTGAATATTTCATTTTGTACATCGTGCTTCAAAGGAAAAATATTTTAAATTAAAATGATTTCCTCGTGTTAAGTAATGCTTTTGCTTATATATATCAGTATATTCGGTCAGTTTACGATAGATCCTCATCTGTGAGCCCATTGGGTTATTTCTTATTCCAGCCAGTGCACCATGACTGATATATCAAAGGCTTTGGTATGTGCTATTCTGTTGGTGGATGGTGCATATAAAATATTCCTTGATACTGATGGACAAATATAGTGGGTTTCTTTAAGATTATATGTGCAAATTGCCCAATGTTTGACATCCAGTAGTCGATGATTAATATATTATTGTGCTCTAGTGATGGTGTTAAAACTTTTAAGATTGTATTCAAGTGAGATAATTTTTCTAGCATGCTTCACACATTATTGCATCAGGATTCTCATGAGGAAATGCACACCTCAACAATAACTGGTAATAGGTGGTGGTAAAAATGTATGCAGTTACGGTGAAACAAATACAATCGAGCCTTCCTATGTCGTTAAACAAAACAAACTAACTTTTAACTCTGATATCAATTTTCAGCTGGATTCACAATGATTTGCAAGTTGGTCTTATTGGTAACAAAGTGGATTTGACATATGATTATGAGGTAAGTGTGTTTTTAGTATTAATAAATGCTAGTTACTGCAGTTTATTAAATCATATTGTTACCCATGTGGGCAGAGAAAAGTGGGGAAAGAAAACTGATCTTTTGTCTAGAGAAACAAAACAAAATGTCTTTCCCTAGATATGTGTTTTCATCATAATCAGTGCTTCACTATAGACTTTGATGTCACAACTGTTAAGCAACACCAAAAAAGAAAAAGTAAATATTTTTTATCCATGTCAACAACTTACATCATCAGCGATACGTTTGTCACAGCTATGATGAAATACTGTCTTTTGTTCTCAACTTGCAAACTTGTTTTCAATAATAGTATCATTTGAAAATCTTCCATAAAATGCTAAAGATTGGCAATACCATTTATCTCATGAAAGGCTCAGGAAGGGCAACATCAATTCATTTGTGAAATGTAAACAGTATTGCCTCATAGCTCATTGTATGATGCATGTATCTTTGAATAATAGTCATATTTATCACTGATTTAGCTCAGATAGGGACTATTTTCCATGACTACATGGAAGTGTGTACTGAAACCAATAAAAGTTATGAGCCAAATTTATGAAGCTTGTGTTTTTTAAATACAGATGTTTAAGCATTGTATGTAGTTCTACACGTGTAGACATAAACAGGTTTGTAAATTTGGTCCTTTATTTTTAAATGTATTGTTAATTTGTTTAAGTTCATTAACGTTTTTGTTTTGTTGTAATTTCAGCATCTTGGTGATACAGCAAAAACTTTAGAAGAACTTGCTAGTGGTAAACATCCTTTTTCCAAGGTAATAGCATTGATTTCCTGATAACTCTTGCTCTTTGAAAATATTTGTTTATGCATGAAAGTTTGGTGGAAGAAATAGGGTCCATTTGTGGTGCTTCGTCAATAAGAATATGATCCATGATACATTCTTTGGAATACATGAACGCAGGTAAACAGAGAGGTGTTTTTCTGCTGTCATACGCTTTCCTATAGTAATGTGGGGAAATCTGGAAATCTGACAAGATGTGACATGATTTTTCGTTCCACCCCAAACAGTATTTTCAGATAACATTCATAGTGGCAAACGTTTATTCTTAATTACTATTCATATTTATATTCTCAGCTAGTGTTTGATGTAAATAAATGTGTGTTAATCTATGTTGCCCAGTCAGGTAAGTGCATAATAATAACTTTAGTCACAATGTTTGTCTCTCCTTTACAAAGTGAAAATGCAATATTGTAGGTATTACTTTACAGACTTGAAGTTTAATGTTACAGGCATACTGTCACGGATTTAAGGACCTTATTATTGTAAAAATGGATAATAACTAAAACTTACATTAATTGTTGAAAACCAAATCTAGTTATCGCATTACCTTAACTGATCCATGATGGAGTTAAATCCATGTCATCTCTTCTCGTCAGTATTACTTTTTTGAATTATGGACCATTGCCGTAATTCAATTATTTTTACAAAATATTAATAAATGGAGTATGGTGGTTATTTATGATGATAGTTAACCTTTAGACTACTGGATTAATTTTTGACAAAAACCACGTTGAGTGGGTACAAGTTTATAATTTTTACTCACATATATTCACTTAAATGTTTTATAAATACATGAAATAAAGTTCATATATATATATATCGGTAAGTATTATTTTCGTGGATTTTGTTTAATTTTTATTATTTTTAGATCAGCTAATGGCGATTAAAATTGGGCAAAAAAAAATCAAAAAAGTTGCGTTTACTTACGGGTATTTGTGGCCAGCTGTCCAGTATTTATGTCCATTATTCCCGATAACAATTGTTTTCTGACCAGATTTTTTTTTTAAACCGAACTACGATTCATATTGCAATATTTGGTGATTTTAGTTGTTGGAAAAATGATCACATTTATTATCAAATTAGCTGTCACAATCAGCTATCGATCCCTGAAAATGATCGCGATGTGCTGCCATTGTTGTCAAGCGAAAATACTTGCCGAAAACCACTTTTTGAACTCAAAATCTCAAAGTATTTTCAGTTGAAAAAATCTAAATAAAATCCACCATTTTGACCGGAAATCGTTTTTCTTTAATTTTATTTCCGTTTCCGGTAGTGGCCTGTGAAAAACGGCGGGAAATATGAATTGGGAAATGCACTGTATACAGTGTACAATATGTCAACTGGCGTGACGTCGGGCGAGATAACTCAGAAGGTTAATGTGTGTGTATACCGATTAATATGTAAAATATCTGTTATCAACATCAAAATTATTCATGTACATAAATGTTTTTAATGTCAAACTAAAGACTACAAGTGTTCTTTTTAGAGCAGGGCTAAGATCGCTTCGTGGAACAGGGCACAGGATTGCTTGCCTATTCAATTTTTATTTGTTTTTAACCTTTAGACTACTGGATTAATTTTTGACAAAACCATGTTGAGCGGGTACAAGTTTATAATTTTTACTCACATATTCACTTAAATAATTTATAAATACATAAAACAAAGTTCATACATGAATCGTGAGTTTTTAAAATTAGGCTAAGAATAAAAAAGGTTGCATTTACTTACCGGCACAATAACATTTTTTTTTTTTTTAAACTAACGTTTTTTTAAAACTAACTACGATTCGTATCCCAATAATTGGTGATTTCCGTGGTAGGTAAAATAATCAAATGTATTATCAAATTAGCTGTCACAATCGGCTACTGATCCTAAAAATAACCCTAACATGCCATCTTTGTTGTCAAATGAAAATATATGCCGAAAACATATTTTTCGACTAAAAATTACAAGTTATTTTCCAAAGAAAAACAACACCTACAGATACAGGAAGGTGAATTGGCTTCCGTTTCCTGTTACACAAGTCTTTTCAGCGAGTGTCATGTGCAAAATGGTGGGAAATATGAATTGGGGAATGCACTGTATAGGTAGTACTAAACCAAATAACTTCCGGCTAGGTCAAAGTTTGTGGTGCACCGAACTTTTGATAGAGAAGCAAACACCACAAGTCCTGTGATTGGTTATAAAAAATAATAGTTTCATCTGGGTAAAAGAAATATGCAATTTTATTTCATCTAGTACCAATGTGTCAAGTAGCCTTGTGCTTGAAACATGTATGGGGTACCTGTAAACAAAAGTGCTCAAATTTTGTGCGGAACTAGGGTAGTCATAAACGCTACCCGTTATCTCAGAACCGAGCAGCTTAACCCCCAATTTTCTCTGGATCACTTGAAGTGTTAGGGTGGTAGTATTTATATCTGTGGCGTTTATGTTGATTGATACGCTGTAGGTAGGAGTTTTAGCCACATATGTTACTATTGTCGTCTATGGGATTTGATTTGGTGGTATACACCCTATAGATACAGTGTACAGTATGTCGACTGGTGTAATGCCAGACGAGACATCTCACCTGCAGTAGTCAGAATTAGAAGGTTAAGAAAAAGGATTGTTTGCCTACCTTCCCCGTGACACTCTGGACATATAGATTGCATCTGCTGAACCATACCCGGACCCAGCTGTCTCATTGTGATCTTCACGCCACGACCCTGGCATGTACGACATTTCGCCATCGCACCTTGTTTGCCACCCAACCTGAAATACACAAACAAAGCCATGATACATTGATATACTAACTACATATCTGTATTCTGACACAAACATTAATTAATTAATTGCAGTAACTCTACCAATAATTTTAATTAATGGTTTCAGTAGTAAACATTTTGGGTTTTTGCTGCAGAATGAGAGAGCATAACAAACATCAAGACTAGATCATTATTACGAACAGCTATTCGTCTCCTATTGTTTACAATACAAATTATCAAGTGTCCAACAAAAGAAAACCTCAAATTTGACACAATTAATTTTGTGATAGTATCGTTAACATTTGATCCAAGTATTAATTAAAGAGGAGAGAAAGTTGGGGTCAAAGTTAGTCTTATTTTTGTCTTCCACACACTAACTACATTCACCTACAATGCTTTAACACTAATATTTATGAAAACAGGCTTCTTAAATTAGACCCAAACAATTACTTCTTTCAGTCATACTTAACCTTGTCTCTCATCATGACTCCGACCCCCAATCCAATCTAACTGGTCTCACCCTGCCACAGGATAGCTACTTCAACTGTATCAAAGTTATACGGTAGTCCACAAGATTTAATGCATATTTTTGCTCCCGCTTGCGCAAAACGATTTCCACATGGGCGAAAAACCACTTGCCTTGTCACACACCGATTTGGTTAATATATTTACTCAAAATTTCTGCGAACTGTTACACAGAGAGCAATTGCTGCCTACATAATTCCAGGATAGCAGTTGCTTGGCCAACATCGATTTTCAATCCGTAAGAACCGATATGGTTTCATTCCACAGAAAGTAACCTGTTTCTTTTTAGTTTGGAACAAGTGGGTTTGGGGTGGGGCCGACCAAAGTGATCGCACATAATCTTAAGAGGTCATGTTACCTTATAAAAGGCTGAATTATCCTCACCACAATCCTAAAATCCTCAAATGAAGCTGTATTACGAAAGGCTTACTTACCCATTACACTTTTTGCAAATAATTGTTTTACTGAGCTGCAGCTTAGCTGTTTTGCCATTGTAAAGATCTTCTAGCGAAACTCTGCAAGAAAATGAAACACACAAAACAATGTAAAGTTTGGTTTGGTTTAAAGGCTACACTAGAGCACAATGATCCATTACTCGTCAGCTATTCACTACTGGGTATCAAACATTCAGTCTTCGCTATGAAAGGCGAGCGATCGCTCGCCTTCACCTCAAATGTTTAAGACGAGCGGGGTATCGATCGCCTTAAATTTTAGCTATGATTTGTTTTTTTTATAAATTGAAGTTAGAAAAACATACTCGCAACCTGAACTACGTAAGAAAATCAGACTGTGAACAAAGGTCTCAGAAATGTATGCGCAATAGCGATCGATAACGTAATGTTATATAGTAATACATGGCTCATTTGTACAAACATATTTAATAAGGAGAGCGATTGCTCGCCTGGCTCAATTAAGGAGAGTGATCTACAGCTCGACTTGATTTTACTCATGGCGAAGACTGAACATTCATTTATTCAGTGAAGTGAAAGGTCGCATAATCCATTAATATGATACACCCAGAAACAAATTACTGTAAAAACCAAAATATGTTGTTGTTTTTTAAATATATTATTAAAGCATATGTATTGGAATTTAAAGTTTTGTGCAAACGGTATAGATCTGTTCCTACCTCAGCGGGTGCATTGTGTCTTCTCCTCGTTTCCGACGGTTACGCCCCCCAGACATAGCACTCATTCCTGGAAAGCCGAAAAACCCTCCAAAGAGATCGTCAAACAGACCACCTCCAAATCCTGAACCTGAAATACAACAACAGTGATCACAACATGGCATCTCACTCGCAGCAAGTGACATTGCTTTTAATGTAAACATCAACTCGTGTCCACAAAAATTCATATCAAATTTGTATTTAAATGTCAAATGCTTGAAATTGGGATAGACATGTTGTATTTAACATACCACAACCTTTGATATACCAGTCGTGGTGCACTGGCTGTACACGTGTGAAAATGTTGGCAATTGCCATCGACTCTTTAACATGTTTCTGAATAGAACAATTTTTTTTTTAATCCAGAAATGCCACACCAAATACTATCAGGACTAATTCTGCCACTCACCAACTGAGACGATGAAAAACAATTGACTAATTTTTAATTTGGGAGGTGGGGGGGGGGAAAAGAGGAAAGGAATTCTTAATATTTGTCCATAGTCAAGTCACTGGTATCCAGAGGCAGGGCTCTGGATGGACATGCTCGAAGCCTTAGTGGTATATGAGCATGTTAATAGGTTGTACACACACAATATTTGTTGGAAAATGACTTTTTTATGTTTAATAGATAATTTGGCAACTTTTCCCACCCACCCACAGCTGGACGTGACAAGTATTTCACTAAACAAGAAGCTCCAAAGATAATGTTTTAAAACATTCACATTACCTCCTCCTGCACCTTCTTTAAGTCCTTGCAGGCCATATCTGTCGTAGGTCTCTCGCTTCTCCGAACTCGACAATACCTCGTAAGCAAAACTTATCTCCTTGAACTGAAAAACATTAACAAACAATAAGCCAATACCACACAGCGCTCATCTCAGGTGGTTATTAGAAAACAATGCCGGTTGTGAACAAGGTTTTATCATCCTAGAGTTTGCTTACACGCATATTCCACAACCTCATGTTTCTTTTCTCAGCAAGCCTCGCCCCAGGTCAAAATTTCCATCAACTCGGGTGTACTTTTTCTATCCCACATGACTGCACACGATTGTGTCTTTTTCTCCCATCCATTCAATAAATAAACCATTATTTTACACAAACAAAAAAAGATGACTTAAAAAAAAAAATGAAATTTAACACTAAAATTAAGATAGCTTTGATAATGAACATTTTAATAACAAAATATTGATCTAAGACTAACCAGCTCACAGTGTCACATTTTCTAATTAATGTCATTTGAATATACAGTATTGACGGACTGGAATTAAATTTTTGTATATACTTTACAAAAACATGTTGAATTAAGCTTGAGATTATATCATGTGTTTCAGTATTATCAATATATATCAGAAATAAAAACTGTATTATGCTCGCTTCTGGTAGGTATTTTTCTTACCTTTTCTCCTGCCTCGGGATTTTTGTCTGGGTGATATTCCTTGGCAAGCCTGTAGTACGCCTAAAATACAACATATTGTAACAATCAGTGATTTTACATATGTATTCAGTTCCCAATCATTCATCATTGTTAATTATTGCCAAACTGTTTCTTACGTATTTAAACCAGACATTTGGGGTTCAAGTTGGTGAACTCTAACAAAGAAGAGGAAATCTAGAGGGATCCAGGAAATTCTTGAAATCCTGGGTTAAAATCTGTGCCATCCGACACATTCTAAAGACAAAAAAAAATTAAAATGTGAGGAAACCTGTTGTGGATACGAGGAGAATTCTCACCCATGAGGCATTAAATGGTTGTTAATTCCTTGTCACATGCTTTTCACCAGTGTTCTTGCTGGACTGTTTTAGTAGGCGCTTCAACAACACCGTTTATGTTTTGATGACCCTTTATTTTATTATTTGGTTTATGAAAAATTTAACGTACATGCTTAGTATGGAACTGAATTATTTTTTTTAACAAAATTCTAAAATCTTTGACGCAGAAATGACTATTTTAAATTTGTTATATTATTATTTGTTGGACTACTGTTATTGACATTTTATAAAATTTTAAACAGACTATACACCAAATTCCATAAATATCTAGTGTTTCTGCCAGAAAGAAATGTTTGGGTATGGTGCTATGGAAATGAATGCATACAACCGCAATCAATGGTGTACGGGTGTCTCCCCCTAGAAAACAAAATGGGTAAAGTTTAGGGTTAGGGTTAAGAAAATCATACAGTAGATTTTTGTTTTTGACAGGCGGGAGTGCTATCATGCCCGTCAACTCAATCGGACGGGTGCGAAATAACGCGCCCCTAAATTGAACAAACCACACTTGTACTTTTTTTTTTATCGTTTATTGAATCCAATTTTCAATGTCACAAACATTTCCATTCTGTTTATAATGAACATCGTAGAATACTTTTTATAAATTAAAAACGCGATTGATCTTTACACTGAGCCAATTCGTACAATGCAGGAAATGATCGCAAAAAAATATTTAATACTGTTGTCGTTTTGATCACGTACAGAAAATATGTGCGGTGACCAATAATTATATTGTGTGTATAATGTTTATACATTTTCTTATATCAGTAAACGTGTACACCCAACAAAACTAATTTAGTAAAGCAGGTTTTGTTTTCGTTTAATAGCATAGCGACGTACTCGCAGACATTTCTACTTTTTTGTTTCACGGTACTGCCACATGATTTAAAAGCCAAGGACATTGACCTTGGTAGAATCCGATTTCTAGTGATCGGTTGACTGGCACCTGAAACAAACATACACCGAATTAATTTCAACTCAGTCATTCAAATGTATGGAGTGTAAAGCATGTATACTTTAAAATTAAATTTACATTAGAGTGGTTTTGCTGCATGTTTTTTTTGTTGATGGGTTGCTATGATTCATGTTAGTTGTACAATAAATGATGTGTTAACACCGATAAATATAATGAAAGTTAATCCTGTTTGTAAAAATTGTAGTAAGATGTATTTGGGTAGAAAATAATAGATGTTGATATTTTCTTTGTTATGACATTATTATTGGGGTTTTTAAATAGAGAATGTGCAGGTACATAACATATATATTATACGATAAAAGTGATTTGTGGTTGTTACACTTTTAATTTCTTTTTAGTTTAAATGATTTACAAATAGGCCTACTGTGAGTTTTATTAGACATTTTACAATTAGAATTCTTAATAACAATACCATAGTTGTTTCAATGTCAATTCACAGATTTGTCTCCATGGAGAAATAATATCATTCTTTGATGAAGACTAAAATTATTCTACTTAATTTCTATAAAACAGAATAAGCACAAACAAATCAGTTTCAATTCTTTATTTATAAATCGATTATCATGATTCAGAATTTTAATGCAACATGATATGCATATAATACATAAGAAATCGATAAATGTTGTGTCCATGGTGTTTCTTTTTCTTG
The DNA here is from genome assembly GCA_016106625.1 of Dracogyra subfuscus. Lineage (NCBI taxonomy): Eukaryota > Metazoa > Mollusca > Gastropoda > Neomphalida > Peltospiridae > Dracogyra > Dracogyra subfuscus. The sequence goes on along the minus strand of JAECMU010028689.1, from coordinate 4,169 downwards.
TGTAAGAATGCAATGGCTCCTGTTAAGAGTTAAGATGGTTTTATCAGTGATTAATACAGAGTTTGCCAAAGTTTAGCTGAATGTGGGTGCTGTCAGGTTTCTTTTTGTAGTGTGTGTGTGTATTAGTAATTAATATCTGAACTTGTTTTAATCAACTAACTCGGAAATGGTTGATGTAAATGTATTTGATGTCAAACATAGCCTATGATATGATTGTTGTGGTATTAGTGGTAAATACAGTGTACTGAGAGTGTATTTATATTCAAATGTCCGTCTAGCTCTCTTACAGTCAGAGTACTCGAGCTAGCTGTTAACATCTAAGAGTGCTCAGAAGAGACCCCCCCCCAATTGTGCCAAAATTAATGTGATTTAAAACACGAATAGAATAATAATTAATAATAAGCATTATTATTTTTTTAAAGACTTTGTAATTAACTTACAAATAAACAAACAATACATAAACAAAGTATTGGGTTGTTGTTATATAAAGATAAATAAATAAAATTTTATGTTTAAATTATACTATGCAATTTTTTTTTTAAATTAAAAAAGTCACTCTTCTACCCAAAATTAAAAAGGACAAAAAACCCAGAGTAATGTTTAAATACTGGTATTATACAGATCTATTATTTCAGCAAAAAATTAAAAAAATAAAAATAAAATAATAATTTAAGACTCAAAATGTATAAACATTAATTAACACATTTACGGTATTACGTTTATAGGTCGGTGTTACAGAGTACATGTACTTTAAATCATTATTTGTGTTTTTTAAAAGTACCTAATGACAAAAATATATAAATCATGTTTTACTTTCATGAACATTGTGTTTCAAATACAAAAATTGCCAATTGCGAATTTTGAAAGCAGCTGATGAATTTTATTTTCATTTGGCGAAATAATTTTATGTAATAACTGACAATTTTTAGAAAATAACTGATGATTTATGCAATTTAATGGACAATTTGGCGAAATATTTTACTCATCCAGAGCTAGCCCTGCATACCCTAAAATTATATTTTGGCATAGTCCGGTTACAGGGCTAAACATTAAGCTTTTTACCCCACGAGAATCCATGTGGATTCCCATGGAAGCAGGCCACGGGAATCATCGATTCTAAAAAATTTCACAGAACTTTATCAACAGTGTTAGTATGTATATAGAATTCTGTGTCATATGCTACTAAATGTATATGGATTGGGAAAAAAAAAAAAAAACCTTACTATTTACTGGAAAGAATAAGCAATTTGGCACTAACAGTTTGTCCAATTTTAAAGCAAAAAAACCCACAAAAACCAAACAGCTTATTAGTTGTTGGTTAATTTTTTTCTTTACAGTCACTGTTTTTTGGGTGTCTTACCAGCCCCAAGTTCAGCCAGCAAACCTTTCGCAAACTATTTGATTGGTTTCCAGTGTGGCCATTTGGTTTACCGTGAACGGCACAAATCAGTCTTGGCGGACGTTTTTCCACTTGGCCTGGCTGAAGGCAGCCCATTACTTTTCGAAGATTGTTTATTCGTAAAAAGGCTACAAAATTTCTTTGTGTACAATATAAAGCCATTAACACTGAATTAATTATTACTAGCAGAGTCGCAAATATTACATATTATTAAAAGGGACATACCCTAGTTTTTAAATACTAAGACAAAGTTTTGACTATTAGAGGCGGTTTTTTGATAACTGAAATCAAAATGTGTTACAGGTTTGTAAATTAAACTAAACTTAATGTTAATTTTCATGACCTGAAACTAGGGTATGTCCCATTTAGTTTTTAGCCATAGCTCGCTACTATGATTCATTTATTTCCGTTAAAATAGCTCTTTGCTGAAAGAAAAAAACAAGTTATATATGAGGGTGGGAGATGAAGAGCAAAAGAATCCGTTTGGAGGACAAAACTTAGGTCAAACCTGGATATGGGTAAAACTACCCAATACTGTTGGTGTGGACAATTACTCCGGTATTAGGCTATGGACTCGATTATGGAGTATCATTATGGTTAGGGCTAGAACTAGTAGAAGAAAACTGGTGAACATATTTCCTATGACCTATGTAGTATGGGTATGCGGTCAAAACTGCCCTATGACGAAACGGCCCTGAACATGTAGTCAAAACTGCCAAAGAAAAAAGTCATAACTGCCAAAGAAATTGGTCAAAACTGCCAAAGAAATTGGTCAGAACGGCCAATATAGGTACTATCACATTAAATTAATTCCCATTGATTAGTAATAATTAGTTATCAATATAGCCTATATGACACTGGCAGTTAAAAAATATGTATAAAAACAACGGAATCATTGGTAACAATTTATTAGGTCATACAACACAATTTACATTTTATTTAACAACACTGATATTTTAATAGTAAAAATTAATTTTGATCAAGATATTACATTCTAATTAAACACATTTGTAAGAACGAATCTGATTGGATCTCCACTAAACATATCAGGAGGTAAAATCACGAGACCTGATTAAATATGTCAAATTACACATCCATGTCTCAGCCGCTAACTGTCCGACCACCCATCGTCTGTTAATGGACTGCCTAATGACATCACCAGCTGGTGCCGTTTGTGTGCTTATTCTTACTAAAAATGTGACAATTTCCTATTTAAAATCAACCAGCAAACAGTTTAATTAGAATAGGGGTAACCATACTGTGTTTTCCGATTTGCGGACGTATATCGGTGGTTTTACAGTCACTAACGGGTCACCAATAAAACTAAATTTGCAACAGTAAAACCACTGATATACATCCGCTAATCAGAAAACACAGTAGGGTAGTTATCGAGGCTTAAACTGATTTATACCAATAACTATGACTTTTCAATATTTAACAACATAAGCATAATCTATATTATATTGTGTAGATGAATTTAAGTATTATATCTTGTTGTTTTTTTTTTGTTTTTCAAGGGCCGTTATGACTTTTTCACTTTGACCGTTTTGACTTTTGTTAAGGGCAGTTTTGACTTTTTCACTTTGGCTGTTTTGACTTTCTTGGGGCCGTTTTGACCAATTATTGTTAAGGCCGTTTAGTACTGGGGCCGTTATGACTACGA
>JAECMU010028653.1:1777-13560 GCA_016106625.1 Dracogyra subfuscus | reverse complement strand
TGTCTGTGTGTGTATGTGTGTCTATATGTGTGTGCGTGCGTGCGTGCGTATTAGGGGCAGGGGTATGTGCGTTTGTTTGGGGATTTTGGAGCGGTTGATGGTTTTCTTTTTTTTCTTTTTGTATCTTTTGAATGGATGCGGGGTGTTTGGGTTAGAAAAGTTTAAATACATAAATATAAACAAATTGCGGAGTGAACTCACACGTGGTTTATTAAAGGGCATATTTGACAGGTGTTCAAATTGAAGAAGTTTGTTTTGTTTAACGACACCACTAGAGCATATTGATTTATTAATCATCGGCTACTGGATGATTATTGGTAATTTTGACATGTATACCTTTTATATGCACCATCCCAGACAGGATAGCACATACCACGGCCTTCGATATAGCAGTCGTGGTCCACTGGCTGAAACGAGAAATAGCTAAATAGGCTTACCGACGGGGATCGACCCCAAACCGAGCGCTTTACCATTTGCCTACGTCCTACTCATTCAACTTGAAGAACTTACCTGTAGCGACTGCTGCTGGGAGAGAAACGTCTTGGAAGTCTGAATGCCGCCGAGTCCGTCCGCCGCCGCCATATTGGTTACGACGTACATCAACACCACAGACCTGGAGAAAAGAACAAATATATCATTTAACGACACTGTCCACACATTTCACAGATCTCAAATGTAGTGCAAAATTAACATTTATAAACGTACAAAACGCCATGATGTCAATAGTCGTGGGTTGTGTTGCCGGTATCTATAATATAATAATGTCTTTTTAACAATCAGCTGGCAACATAGCCCAGTGGTACAGTGCCCGCCTGGGGGTTTTTTCTCGACATAACCATATGTCCGACGCCGATATAACCGTATTATAATGTGTTGAGTGCGTCGTTAAACAAACCAACACATTTTTTTTTTAATTTAACAATCGTTCTGATCGCTTTTCTTTTGATCTGCACTGCCGACTACCTTTTTTGTACTAAACCAATGTCGGATTTTGCAAAGATCGTTTTGCACTCACGTTCAGTGAACTACCAGAAATACATCATGCCAAATATTGCGTACTAAGATGAATATATAATACATGTGTATATCAAAATTACCAAACGTTTGACATCCAATTTCCGATGATTAATAAATCAATGCGCTCTAGTGATATAGTGAAACAAAAACAAAAACCATTATTATGGTACGGGCAAAATCAATTATTATTAGGTGATAGATGTTATACGTATATACATAAATTCATGTTTTAATTTAGCGTACTTACTGCGTAGCCAAAAGTTTTCTGCGCGATGAAGAGGCGGTCTCGTCACGTATTTCGTATATACCAACTCTGTAGGTTATAGGGAACTGCTGTTGGATAATGTTCAGGAACTGTGTCCTGCAAAACAGAATACACGAAACATGCTATCCTCGTAACAGTTAAGAACAGTACTGACAGTTGCGGAAGACTATCTGACATCTCATAATGTAATCTGTGAGGTTGGTTGAACACCAGGATACACACATACGCACACAGAGACGCCTCTTTGAAGAGTAGATACCGAGAACTGAAGAGTGAAAACTGAGTGTCATGTAGATCAACTCTTAATTTAGAAACTATCTGTTATTTAAAGCACAACACTGGTTATATGATAAACACGTGAACGGATTAATACATCCCGTCTGACCAGGGAACCCGCCGTGAGCCCAGCAAGAAACCATTGTAGTCGGTGAGAGACAGTATCCTGTATTTAACATCCTTCACAGTCAACGTTTCAGCTGGCCACACATCTCGGCAGGACCATCTAGACAGAGGTCTATCATTATATCTTAGTGGTTACTGAGAGATGAACAGTGATCGTTCACCTCGCCACTGAGCCAATCAAACTCACTCTGGGTTAAAGCAGGCACTGAGATGCGAACCGTAGACCCGAAGACCGGTGGTTTATCTAATGGACAGATGTGGATATAACACCGCGTGTAACCAGTAAATGGACTTCCCTGTGTTTGCTACCATGGTAATATACTGACGTCCAAAAAACCAACTATACCAGCACTCTGACAGGCTATTGGCGAATTATTTTTTAAAAACATGTTGCGTGTTCAAAGCTATATATTGATGAGTGTGGTGTTGTCTCATTTCATCCCCTAACAGCCGTGTTTTTAACACCATTTCATTTCCTGTATCCAAATTACAACGAAATTAAATATTTATCTTTCTTTTTTTCCTTTTTTTTAATGTTTCATCTGGACGTCAGTATATGTTTACGATTTAAAACATCCCTTTGTGAAGACTAAAATTTCACATTCAAGATATTTCCCTATTTATAATATCAATATATGTATTTATTATTCTAATTTAGTAGAGTAACCCATATTTTACCTTTCAATAATTTTAAGTAAAATGAAACGTGGCTGCTACCGACATTAGCACACGACAGTAAACACATTGATTTATTTGAATATACAGACACTGCTATAATATACAAGAACATGTATTTAATATGTTATTTTCTTACACACGCGTTCGTAAGAACATCATTCGTTGTATTTGATAACACACGACAGTAAACACATTGAATATACAAACACTGATTTCATATACATGAAAATGTATTTAAAATATTTTCTTACACACACGAGTTGGTGAGAGAATCATTCGTTATTTTCGGTAACAAATACCTGTTAACACATGTTCATTGATATCATTTAAAAAACACACGACTGGCTACTCCTAGGAGCTGACCAGGTCACCAATGTAATACATTCAATGAAAAAAAACACCCAGCACGATCGAAATCGATTACATTGTGAAGTATAGTTAACTTGACAATCATTTGTGTCGCGTAAGGGCTGTAAATAGTTTTTAGTCGAAAAAGATGTTACAATTTGCTCAAAGCCCGGTTTTTGAGGATATGTAACAAATAGAATAATATAATCTATCACCGTTGTCAGGTATAGATAAGGGAATTCCCACCCAAGGGACAACATGTTTTGTGATGGCCGAGGTTTACCGAGGCCGTTACAAAACATTTTGTCCCGCGGGTTGGAATTCCCTTATCTATACCTGACAACGGTGATTGATTCTTTTTCTTGCCCACTTAGTAACTAAAGCAAAAATACGCCTACTTGTTACTTTTATATTTTCATCGCTTCCTTCCATTCTTGGCCGACTGTAAACATTGAGTCTACAGACTCCTTTAGCCATACGCGCTAAAAAGCAGTCCCATTGGATAAAATAAAATAATAATAATTTCACGATTAAGTTCAACTTTTTAATTTCATTAACATAACCTTTTGGAGGATTATAAAAAAATAAAATAATACAACACGAATTGGCAGCTTCGCAAATAAATATTTCAACAAAGTTATGAAAAATATTTCGCGGTCAATGTGTTGGTCTTCGAGCGTGTTAGACGAGGCGGGAAAGTTGATTTACGTATTTTTGATAATGAACAATATGCAGCATGAAATGGCATTTTGGTGAGAGAAAAAACATACAAGTCAAGTGAACGGTTTGCATGACGTTGTTTTCCCGTTTTGTTCATCACATCCAGTCACTGTTCGTCGTCATCTGAGTGTATAAATCGTCTATACCCGTGGGTAAGATAGATTTATCTATACCCGTGGGTAAGAAAGATTTATCTAGCACCGTGCAAAAGCTGGATAATCCGGTCTAGTGGGCAAGAATACTACGGCCGTGTCCGTTATATAACAGTAATCTTATAATTCTATGTTCAAAAACGTATCAAACTTGCTTTCGCTCGTTAGACCCATTACAAAAAAACCCTGGTATCTAACGGACACTCATGTAGTATTCTCTATTTAGTCGCCAAAAAGGCTTTGTTAAACGAAAACAGTTTACAATGGCTGCAAACATTGTGTCCTGTATTCAACGACAAAGACTACTTCAGACTTGATAGCATTTACGATCTCACCAAAGCTGCCACCCAGTAGGTGGTCTCTGATCAATGCGTTATTTTGATGGCATGTAATATCAAGGAGTGTTTGCTCAGAAGATGTTTTTAAAACATGGCTATGTGATGTCTAACTGCTCATTTTTGAAGCGAACATCGTGCACACCCAAACTGCTCCGGTGATTGTTCTACATTAATACTGAGGGAGAGAAAGAGAGGAATCTGTTGCCAGCACAAAGGTTAGGCTTGCTCTAACTGAAATGCAGCAAGTGATATTTGAGATGCAATTTCTCACATAAAGAGGACATTAGACACATATCTAGAGTACTACTTGGATCGGGGTAAAAACTCGAATCTATCTAGGAAGATCGATCGTGCGACCCAGGTGCGGATCCTGGGTTTTTTGCAGGGGGAGGTCTAAGGGAAGCTACTTCAATGGAAGCTGTATATCAGAGGTGAATGCGCTTTAAAATAAGTCCCAAACCCGATCCGAACATGCGGCCCTTATATTATATATTATCACAGACCTGTTTAGTTCGAGGTCCTGGCGACTGGCACCGACTCGTATGACGAACATGTTCTCATTGGGCACCAGTGTGTCAATCCTGAGGATGGCCAGCGAGCTCACGACACTTCCGCTCAGATCTGTGGCCTCGCAGATCACCCACATGATGTATCGAGACTCGGGGTACAGCATGTCTGGTTTCCTCACCGTCGTCGCTCCCGTCTGTTCGTCGACGACGAACACGCCGTCGCTGTTCATGGTGATGAAGCGGACACTACTGGCCTGGACACTGGTCAGTCCGAACTTGAGGGCCGTCAGTGTTAGGACGAGAGTTCCAGATTTAGCAGTGGTCGCGCATTCAGCAGAAATGATGGTGGAACTTCCGGTGCCTGTACTTCCGGTAATGGTTTCTGCGATATCTATGATGGTGACAGCAACATCAGCCTCTGCCGACTTCTGTGGTGTGCCGTCGTCTCTGACAACGACCTTGAAAGTTGTGGAAGGTGTTGTTTCGAAGTCTGGAGACGTCCTGACTCTGAGAGTTCCGTCGAGGTCCACAGAAAACAGAGAGGCACCGAGACCCCCTGGTGGAGATATTTCGTATGACAGGGATCCGACGTCGTTGTCCGTGGCGATGATTTTACCAACACGCTGACCAACTGGCGTCATTTCCACCACGTTGATGGCCAAGGAAGCAACTTGCAGAACAGGCGGGTTGTCGTTGATGTCCCCGACGTCGATTTGAATCTGTATGTCTGCCACGCCAGTCGGTCCCATATCTTCCTCGACGGTCAATTGGTACACAGAATACTCCTCTCTGTTCAAAGATGTTGTTGTCTGTACCTCACCGTCGCCATTTGCCGTCTTCACTATTTTAAAGTTATTCCTGAAATTCCCTCCTTTGATTGTGTATCCAACAGTGGCTACACTTCCGGTGACCACGCCTACTGTGGTGTCACTGGGTTTGCCTTCAAGTACCGAAAACGTGTACTGTAAAGGACCCGATGGCACGGCAGGATTGACAAACACATTTACAGTTATTGTGTCTGATTTACTGGGCGTTCCTTTATCTGTTGCAGTAATCACAAGGCTGACGAGATTGTTCGGTGGAGCCCACGCTAACTTTATATCACCGCTCAGTTTGTCGATAAGGAAGTATCCACCTGCATTTCCTCCTGTGATGGAATACGTGATATCTCCATTAACGCCAGGGTCAGCATCTGAAGCAGTTACTGTAGTAACTATAGAGTCTGTTGGAGAGTTCCGGTTTAGGGAGGCGTCAACAGAGGGTGTAGGGAAAACCGGAGCGTTGACGTTCTCGCTTTCGACAACGACAACTACGGTCACTTTGCCTGTTTTAGCTGGACTGCCTTTGTCCACGATGTCGATGCTCAACACATACTTTCTGGTTTGAGTTCTGTCCACGGCCGTCACCAACGACAGGGATCCAGAATTGCCCGTCAGGGAAAAGATTCCGCCGCCATTCCCTCCAGAGATGCTGAACATGAACTGTGCGTTTATCCCTTCATCCTTGTCTGAGCACACCAGCTGAGTGAGTTGATCGCCCAGCGTGTAGCTGTTAGTAACGATTATCGCCGGCACGTGGTTGCAAGTTGGCGCGTTGTCGTTAATGTCGTCCACGTCGATGTGTACAGTAATTGACGTCGATTTGGGAGCTGTCTGCGACTGGTCAGTTGCTATGACAACAATATCCCATGATGGGTCGGTCTCTCTGTTGAGCGTGTCCCACGTTTTGAATCGCCCAGACGAAGCGTCGATCATGAATGGTGAAAGGGGAGTGCCAAGACTGAAGGTGATCATACCATCATGTCCAGAGTCCCCGTCAGTCGCCATCACCTGGAACAGTTCGAATCCTGAAATTACAGCAGTAAAACAGATTGATTATCATTGGTCTATGAAACAGCGTGTGAGACGTATTTAAAAGACACATGTATTATATCTTTTAATATCAATATTCAACACAAAAGGGCAGGATTTAGCTCAGTCGGTTGAGTGATTGTCTGAGGTGCTTCCATCGCAAGATCGAAACACTCGGCGGATCCATTCAACTTATTTGGATTTTGATTTTGTTCGTTCCAACCAGTACACCACTACTGATCTAAGGCCGTGGTCTGTGCTCTCCTGTCTGTAGGATATAAGATCCCTTGCTACAAATGAAAAACAAATATAGCGGTTTTCCACTCTATGACTACTAAGTATTTATTAAAATTACCCAAAATCTGGCATATATCCAGTAGCCTACGATTATGACATCATTGTGCTCTAGTGATATCATTAAACAAAACAAACTTTTGTCTATGAAACAGCATGTTCATACTTATCTAAAAGACAAATATATTATATTTTTTTATTTCATATTTCTATATAAAACTTAGTCCAAGGAGGGGAGAGACGTAACCCAGTGATAAAGCGCTCGCTTGATGCGCGTTCGGTTTGTGATCGATCCCCGTCGGTGATCCCATTGGTCTATTTCTCGCTCCAGCCAGTGCGCCAGTGGTATGTGCTATTCTGTCTATGGGATGGTGCATATAAAAGATCCCTTGCTGCTAATTGAAAAGAGTAGCTCATGAAATGGCGACAGCGGGTTTCACATCTCAATATCTGTGTGGTCCTTAATCATATGTCTGACGCCATATACCGTAAATAAAATGTGTTGAGTGCGTCGTTAAATAGAACATTTTCTTCCTTCTTTCTTTAGTCCAAGGACTGTATTTTCAGATTGTCTAAACAAATCTATGTCAGTTTTCCTTTAAATCTGTTTGTCTACTAGTGTCGATAAATAGGAATATATGTCTACCCATCGAATAATCCACCCACGTTCCATCGTTTCGTCAATTTGTCGGTCCGATCGTGTGTCCGTTCATCACACAATCCGTATATCAAGCTATACATTATTTTTTATAAAACTAATTAAAACGAAATAGTATTGCATTCTCAAACCTAACTGAATAAATGTTCGTTACAAACTTACACCCCAGCTGTAAAACAACTAGTGGTATTCACTTGGAAGTGACAAGGTGCATATACTGAAAATTGTGCAAAAACGAGAAGAAAATTCATCTGGAACAGGTGTGTTTCGAACCCACCCCACATACATAACCACCCTCACCCCCACCCTCAACTCCGCCTGCACCACATAATCTCGGTCCTACAGTGTGGGGTGAGATGTTGATTGGTGTAGTCATGTGATCGAGTATCCTCACCAACGTGTCACGTGGGTACACACTTTGCTCTACGTCACCATAAGAAAGTACAGCGCAGGTTCGTTTCGCAAAAAGGCGTCGGCTTTATTCGTGTAGCGTTGTTACTGGTCAACAACATGTACGTTTAATGTCATGACTAGACTCGAGAATAATCAAACTACAGCTCTGTGGCATCAGATTTAGTAAACAAATTTGCAGCTGGCTACCATTTGGTCGTTGGCTACTGCCGATGTATTACACACTTTCCTCTCTCTCCCTCCCCTACATATTAATAAGGGGAAGGTTACAGGGCACTCAAGCTAGGGGGGGGGGGGGTCTTACCTGGCGCAGTATTCTCCGGTACGGATTGTGACGGAACAAGAGTGATAGTTGGCGGGAACTCGTTAACGGCGGTGACGGTAACATGTAGATAGGCGCTGGACTGGAGACTTGGCGAGCCTTTGTCCGTAGCGGTGACCGTCACGATGTACGTCAGTGTGTCCTTGTTGTTGATGCTCTCCGCAAGGGTCACCAAACCACTCGAGTCGATGTTGAATGTGCTACCTGCAAGTACAACGTGCTATTCGTACAGTCGAACACTTAGCTCATTCGGTAGAGCGCTCGCCTGATTGGGTTTTTTCTCGTTCCAACTAGTGCACCACAACTGGTTATAGGTCATGGTATGTGCTTTCCTATCCTAAAATTAATCTGGTTAAAATTATCTCCACTAGTTAATAACCGTTAGACCAGTAGCGCTGATCCCTTGCTTATACTGAAAACATGTAGCGGGTTTCCTCTGATGACTATGATTGAGAATGACCAAATGCCTGACATACAGGGGCGGGACGTAGCCCAGTGGTAAAACGCTCGCTCGGTGCGCGGTCGGTCTGGGATCGATCCCCGTCGGTAGGCCCATTTGGGCTATTTCTCATTCCAGCCAGCGCACCCCGTCTGGTATATCAAAGGACGAGGTATGTTCTTCCCTATCTGTGGGATGGTGCATTTAAAAGATCCCTTGCTGCTAATCGAAAAGAGTAGCTCATGAAGTGGCGGCAGCGGGTTTCGTCTCTCAATATCTCTGTGGTCCTTAACCATATGTCTGACTTCATATAACCGTAAATAAAATGTGTTGAGTGAGTCGTTAAATAAAACATTTCTTTCTTTTTTGTTTGATATTCAGTAACCAAAGATCAGTTAATCAATGTGTTTTAGTAGTGTCCTTAAACAAACCAAACTAGTTTCATGGACACTAAGTTTATTTAATCTACAAACCTGAAAAACATTTGGGTAAGGTTATAAACGGGGAGATCTAAAAATAACAATAGCTTTTATCCATCACCATTACTTTTCAGACGAGCGAGGGTTTTCAGAACTATGAAACATTAATTTTATAGGTAGTAGTCTAGCAAATAGCATCTCGTCCAGGTCAGAGTTCGAGGTGCACCCAACTTTTGATACAGCACTTTATGGTTCCTCGAATGCCCTTGGTGACATATGCGACAGGACTTGTTGTAAGAGAGTGTTGTTTTATGTGACCAAAAACTTGCTGTGATTTAATTTGAACCAGTGTTAGTGTATCATGTACTGTGATGCTTGAAAGATATGTGGGATGTCATAAAAATAAGCTTGTCAATTTGTGTGCGGGACAGCGGTTGTGAAGGACGCTTCCTGTTATTTCAGAAACTAGCAGCTTAATCCCTCATTTTCTGTGATTTATTTCAAGGGTGAGGTGTTCTAGTATTTATATATGTTGTGTGTATGTTGATTGATAGGTTGCATGTAACTGTTATAGCCCCATATGTTACTATGGTCGTCTATGGGATTTTATTTGCTGTTATACACCCTATAGTATTTAAACAATCTGAATAACCAGCACCACTTCAGGTACACTGAAATGAATATTCTAAATAATACAAATGGCTTTAATAGTGAGAAAACAAATCGTCGTAAGGTGTAAAAACTATGGTATGTCACGTTTAAGCGACTATCCTAAGTCCGTGGCCCTTTTGAAACGTTTTCGGCAAATAAAATATTTTTTCTTTATTACAATTACAAAGTATGAATTGACCTTTAAAGTTATTTGACGCGTACATTGTGGTTAGTAAATCTACAATCAAATTCACCAAACAAAATATAATGAACTTAACACTCTTTAAACGGTAGTATTTATTTGATTCTAGTTAGGTTTTTGACGAGTTAATAAAGAATGTAGATGCATCCGCAATTTAGCGAACTGCAGCCTATAGGAGGCATACTGTTCATATTGAATATTTGTCTGAAATACATCGTATCCTATTGATATATTGCTTTAAAGACCGTATTTTCTCTAATAAGCGCCGGGCCTTAACTATGTACCGGTCTCCAATAAGCGCCTGGTATGTGACCATTTTGAAATGAATAAGCGCCCGGCGATTATTATTCGTGTTAAATCCTGCTTTGCCTCTGTCATGTCGTGGAATGTGAAACAAAACAACGAACAATAACATTTTATATTTCAAAACAGTGTTATAAATTTAGAACTATTATTTTATTTAAAATAAATGATAACACTAATTTCTTTTCACCATTAATTAAAAAAATATATATATTATTATTATTTTTATTAATATTATTATTATTATTATTTTAATTTACCTGCAATGCTATAAGTGAATTGTCCGTTCAATCCCTCATCCGGGTCTTGTGCTACTATCTGTGCAACTGACGTCGTCGTCGGCGCGTCTGTTTCAGTCAACGTCGCTGTGTAGATATTCTGTAACAAAGACCAACTCGTCACGGTAATGGATTGGGAGCAACTTAGAACATGCCCTTTACTTGATATTGGGACGGCAGGCGCGGATCCTGGAATTGTTTAATAGAGGGCCAACATCCGTTGTTGTTTTTGAAAAATAAAAAATAGTTTAAAGGTCCTTGACAGGTAGACAGGATAAGTGTGCATGTTTTGTGTATTCTGTAATATATTATATTGTTTGACCAGAAATAAGGGGTGCGGGCCTCTTGGGCCCCGCCTGAATCCACGCCTGGACGGGGATGACCGGAAATTACCCGGTTTGTCAGAGATCATTTAATTCTGAACTGGGGCTGGATATGGTTCGATAAATATAATAACTATTAATGTTACGGTAACAGAAGGCCGCAAGTTAGTTTAGTTACTATAATATTTATTGTAGATGTTGCTAATAATCCTGTAACCACGGTTACCTATACAGGAGTACCGGTACCGTCAGGGTAACATTAGTTCACAAGGCTAGGATATGAAACCACCTGATTACATGTTAAAAATTACGTGCCTTTCCAATGGTGGCCTTTTTTCCAAGATGGCTGCCATTATATCTCTGGCAATATTTCACATATTGAGGTGATTTAATATTAAAACATATGTTTTGGTGGTGGGATATATGAACAACATACTTGCAGATCAATTAGATAAGTTCTCAACCATCTTTCAAGATGATTTCATAAAACTGATGTACTTATCGGAGTATTATTGAAATACCGATATATTGCTAACAATGCTATACACAGGTTTCTCTGGAACATGTGATTGAAACTGAAATTTGCTATTTTGAATGTTAAACAATTCTTCTCGGAAAGTGGACGGTTTAATTACGTTTTTCTGTTGGTTAATGCTAGTCTCAAACTGTCAACTGCCAGCAGAAAGTTGGCCAACTTAAAGGTTGCGTCGTAATTTACCCCAGTTATCGACTTACGACAGGTGCGCTCAGATAAAAAAAAAAAACACTAATGGTTTATACAACGAGCATCGTAGAGCTCAGACTAGTAACTGGACGGTCGTAGCAGTCGAGATAGCAGAAAGTTGGTCAACTGTCAGCTGGCAGTTATTAGTGTGAGCCTAGCATTAGGAAATGGGCCGCCCATAGTATCCCAGCACCGCGTTAAACTCCGTAATTTATCTTTACCTGGGTAAAAACGGGAGCGACGTCGTTGACGTCAGTGAGGGTGATGCTGACGTGGGATATTACCCTGTCGCTGTATTTATCGCTGGAATAGGCAAACATGTCGAACTCAACCACAGGCTTTGTCTCTCGATCGAGTGCCGCCGTCACATATATGACACCTTTAAATATAAAACGTAATGGTTATTAAAGGTGCAATTACGTGTGCATGGGTGGAATCAGTGGTGTTTCATAAATATGGATTTGTTTCCAAACGAACTTA
>JAECMU010028649.1:0-16776 GCA_016106625.1 Dracogyra subfuscus | reverse complement strand
TAGCCGATATGTATTTTTGTGCTGGGGTGTCGTTAAACAAACATTCATTCATTCATTCATTCTAATGACTTTGCTACCTGAACAATCTAAAGTTTAAGTTTATTTAATGACACCTTTTGAGTGCATTTATTTATTATATATTATTGGCTATTGGATGTCAACTTTTGGTAATTCAGACAATCTTAGAGATGAAACCTACTACATTTGTCCCATAGCAGCAAGGAATCTTTTATGTGCACCATCCCACAGATAGAACAGCACATACCATAGCCTTTGTAGACCACTGGATGGAAAGAACAATAGCCCAATGGGAATTTGATCCCAGACCGACAAGGCTCAAAACAACTGGATCTGGGAATGGGTGTGGTGAATATGGTACCAGTTGAAAATAAAATTCATTGATTCGAATGTGACAAAGTTGGTGCAAACTATATATCTGGCAACAAACAACATAGAACATCTTATATGTTTTCACAATGCCAGACTGGCAGCTGCACAATGCTCAAACTGTACTCTTTGCATTTCTTTGAATAAAAACAGGAGAGGTATATATTAATCAATATGGACATGTCATACTTACTGTTTACAGAAGTAAATTTATCTCAAGATATAAATGCATTAATATATATTGACTGTTACAGTCCGACATTAAAATACACCAGACGTGGTGTGTTTTGGGCCTTAGTTGTCATTGAGGTACTCACTGTACAGATAGTCAGAACACCCGTCATAACCGTCCTCGTCCTCCTCGCACTTCTCGGCAGCCGTCTCGTGGTCACTGTATGTGGTTGCGAAGATGCACGCACCGTGCTCCACGATGAACCGCACCATCGGCAGGTTGTTACACGACGCCGCACAGTGTAGTGGAGTCCTGAAACACACACAGTCAATACAGGTCTTCATTTTAACCTCATTTTCTTCATTATCATATGCAAATTTGTGGATTCATTCATGTGTATGTATTTTGTGTATGATCTCTATTGTTGCTGGGGACCTATGGAGAGTAACCTATTAACAAACTTCATTATCATATAAAGCAGAACAAACTACAAAACACCTTAAAAGCATAGTATGTTCTTTATGTGATCCTTAAATGAAAATCTTATTTTTCTTTTTAAAGGGTTTTAGATTTTTCTCCAATTTGTGATTAATTTTAACTTTATTTGTATGCTTATAATTCAACTGAAGTTCAAACACACCCTCTTGGGCATGCACCTCAGCTACCTAGGCTGTTTATGCAAAACAGTGGATTAATGAGTGTCACGGTTAGTGAGATAGAAGTGGGTGTAGTGGCCACCCAGAGTTTTAGCCCATAACAATGGACACTGATTTTAGTTAATCTACAAACCTGCAATGCACATTTGGATATGGTTATAATAGAGAGAAGCTAATGTCTGTGATGTTTAAACAGGGAAATACTGTCAAAAATAACCAGAGCTTGTTTTATTAACCATTACTTATTAGATAAATGTGTTTTTAAAAACTAGGCTATCTCGCTTTAATAGATTGTTTTAGTTGACCATAAGGTACCATATCTGAAGAAAGGGGAATGGCATTATTTACAAATAAGTGCCTAATTTCTTAAATGCTGTCAAAAAGGAAGGGGGGGGGGGGTATTCAAATATATGGGCTAATTACTGGTAAAATATGGTAGTTAACAAATGAAAGTTGATCCCCCCAAAAATTTAGTTGTGTAATAAATGAAACAGTACAATCACTATATAATTCTGTGGTGTGAAATGCAAGGTGCAGGACCATACACAAAGTACATACATCACAAAACATGGGTTTTTTTTCACTCTCATAGAGTCATACCTATTTGTATGCAAGCCTATTGAAATCTTTGATCCCCACTCAGCCATATGTATGCATTAGTGCCACAGAGGAGTCTCATGGAATATTTATGAAACGATTGCTGAATACTGACCACAATATTAACAGTTTATTCATGGTAGTCAAACTATTTTATCAACAAAATTTTCTGGATCTTCTAGACAAGGACTGGGATGTGGAGGTGGACAGTGAAAGAAGTTGAAAGATAGGTGGAGTTGCCAGATCGGGAAGAAATGAGATGGGATTCAAAGGAGAGAAAGGAAAGGGGGCAGTGGGTTAAAAAACAAAAACAAAAAAACAAATTTCTGGTTCCTCAGTATAACTTAGTTAGATTATCTAAATGAAAAGCATACAATTAGATGTGATTAAAACACCAGTAACCATGACTTTATGCGAAGACACATGCAAATTCATCACAATGTGTACTTTGTGTATGATCCCTATTATTGCTGAGAATTTTATGAGTAGCTTATAAAGAGACATTATTTCTTACCAGCCATCACTGTCTGGTGAATTAACGTCACAACCAAACTCTACGAGGAAGCGGACTATCTCATAGTGACCGGCACAGATTGCGTTGTGGAGAGCGGTGATACCTTCATCATTGGGGGCGCTCACATCTTTTACCTGATCATAACAATACATGTCATTAGAGCAAAGAAGGAAGGAAGGAAATGTTTTATTTAATGATGCACTCAACACATTTTATTTACGGTTGTATGGCGTCAGACATTATGGCTAAGGACCACACAGATATTGAGAGAGAAAACCAGCTGTTGCCACTTCATGGACTACTCTTTTCGATTAGCAGAAAGGCACCATCCCATAGACAGGATAGCACATACCACAGCCGTTGTACCAGTTGTGGTGTACTGTCTTGATGTCATTAGAGAAACTGATCATAATATTATCAATTGATTTTTTATTTTATAACAACATAATGGGTGATTTCAAAATCATAGCTAAATTAAAATTAGAATTTGAAAAGAAAAAGTTTTTTTTTGTCTTCTGAAATCAAGGATGAGGATTCTATATATCTTTTACAGTTTTTAATTTATTTTCTAATAACTTTTTGTATAAATAAAAGGAGATTTCTTGAAATTTAAGCCCATTTGATGTTAGATCATGATATACTGTAAAGGAAACTACTCTCTTATTGTAGGGAAAAAGGTGAAAGGTGTGAACTGTGAAATAATATTTTAATCATGAATTTAAATACCCACAAGAGTAATTCTTCCGGTATGGATATGGGTATCCTTTTTACGTGCCCTTGTCCCTAAGGTTCAGGCACGCCCACCATGGGTCCGGGGGCTGACTTCGCCAGTCCCGGGTCCCATGGCGGGATATCTTCCGGTAAAGAAAGGTTCACTAACTTAACTGACTGAATGCCATCATTGATAATGTCATCACCCCAGCATGATGGCAAGGAATAGCCACACACAGGGATCATTGTTGCAAACTGTCTATACATTGGTGATGAACTTACCATGTGGACTATGGTAAAGCTTATACACAATACTGTATGAAATTTTCTTTTGCCGAAACAAAATCACAGTCTAAATATTTACATGAATAACACCATAAATAATATTTTTAAAAAGCCAAAATGAAACAAGATGGAGAATATAAACCTACCTCTTTGGCTGTCCTCATAACCAGGTCAAGTTCACCCTCAAGAGATGCATCCAGCAGAAGAGCCAGAGGGTCGAAACTAACTCGGTTTGAGACCTTTTTGGATTTTTTACTTTTCAGATTGGTCTTCTTCCTCAACACGACCCCTTCAGGAGAGGGTAGCGGAGAAAGCTGAGCTTTGGAAGACTCGCTGGCACTGTTAGCGTCTGTCTGGCTGTTATCCGATTGAGCATTACTACCGCCACCATTTTCTGACTGCTCACAGTTTGAAAAGGCACTAGACTGGTAGTTTGAAAGACCACTGCTTATTTTTTGATTGGCTGCGTATTTCTCGTAGCCACCCCGTAAATACTTGTGCAGGTCCTCATTGTCGCTGTCCGAGTGTCGTCTACGCACCTGCTTTGGCGTGTTGGCTTTGTAACTGCCTTTGTCTGACGCTATGTGCTGGTACTGGGGCAATCCCACTAGTCCGAAATGGGTGTGTGTCCTCGTTGGACTGTCCGTGCCTGTGCCTTCCCCTTCCCCTTGAGCAGAAGATGATGGCTGGTTGAAAGCAGTCCTTTGTTCGAACCCAGCCCCATCTTTGTCCTTGGTCACAGAAACATGACTAGCAGTCGGCACATTATAACTACCACTGTTTTCTGATGAGGAGCTGCTCCCAGGCAAACTGTTCTCATCCTGCTTTGACTGTTCTGTCGTTTGAACTTTAGGAACGTTTGCATTCTGATACAACTTTTGCATATTTGCTTGGTATTTCTGCAAAGCTGTGCTGCCTAATTTACCCATGTACGTGTTCATTATTGCATTTTTCGTGGCATATCTGTAAGTTGGAATTCCTTTCGAAACCCCAGCCTGAGACACGGCCGTTGTACTGCCACTGTTAGAACTCGTGACTGGGGTCGAATGAGCCTGTGGCTGAGGCTTCTCCACGACGGGAGAGTCAAAAGAAAACCTGCCATCTGTAACATCACCTTGTTGAGAGTCGGTGCCATTCTGTGGAGAATCTTTAGAGGAGGAATGTGCCACATTCGTAGGAGACATCTTGCTTTCCGACACCAGTGTCTGGACGCCTTTTTTAGAAAACACAAAAGAAGCAGACACCGGCTGCCCAGGCTTTGGTTGACTGTATGGAATGTTTTGAGGACCATCACTTTTAAGAAGACCCTTTCCTGGAACTAAAGAACCACCAGGACCTTTCTGAGCTGATGCTGCTGACCCTGGAGGCTGGTTGCTGGAATTTCTAACGGGTGGAGACGGTTTCTGCTTACTTGTGGCAGACGATAAGAGCTGTCCACCATTTGACAACCCAGCATTACCTCTGCTGTTTGGGGAGTTCTGAGAACTGTCACTAGAAGCTGGAGAGCTCTGACCACTACCAGCCTGCCTCTCTTCCTCCGTTATGTTAATGACTGGTTGCTGTAACGACTGTCCTGGCAGCCTTCCTGCCAACACTGTCGTACTGTACGTGCTTCCAAAGGGCCTGGGGGCGTACTTTGCAATGTTTGTCACGTTAAACTTAGGAGGTCCTTGATTATTAGCACTAGACACTTTGTTCTCCTGACCGAAAACTGCGCTCTGGTCTCCATTCTGAATCTTACCAGCTCGACTCTCGGCCGATAACGGTCCATTCGTGGCCGGGCCAGACTTTGGACCATTCAGATCGTGTTTCCTCCGATAGAAATCACTGTGTACCCCACTGGGCAACTGTTTATCCTCAGTCCTCTCGTTATTGTTCAACTCTTTGCTCGGTTCGCTCACACTGTTTTTGTCTCCAGTAAACTTTGTATTGGAAGGAAGAGACTGATACTTGGGATCTTTCTTCATGAAGCCAGCAGTTTTACACAAATCATCCTGGGTCGTGTCTTTAATAACCTGCTGGACGTATGGTTCGACGGCAGCTATGTTGGTTCCCGGCGCCCGGCCAGGGTATTTGTTCTGGTTGAGGATATTTTTGTTCTGTTGGGCGTGTTCGTTCTGCTGTGATCGGCGTTTCTTGATTCGTTGTTGTAGTTCCTGTATCCGCATATCCATCTTGCTGGCCTCGTCCTTCTTGTGAAACAAGAGTTCTCGCTGAGCTGACAGTTTGTTGCTTTGTTCGTCATTCAATTTGTTGCGCAACTGAAATATGTAAAAGAAACATTTCTTTTAAAAATCTTTCAATTTCTTTGTTTCCTATTATAACGTACATACAAAAAAACTAAAACTAAATATTTCAAATAAATTATTAATAAAATCTTTTAATATTTATTTCCTCAACTGTAAAAGTTGTACATTTTATATGTTAATTTGATATAGGTAATAATAATTTACAGAAAACATAAATCAATGGCAAGAAAATAGGGAGATATGGCTTTTTTTTTAAGGAAAAGTTTAACTCATAAAATTAATCTTCTTTAAAACAATTGACCTTGAGGGTTCATTTGTGTGTTTGGATATGCACAGATGTATATTCCCCCATACATCAGCCAGTGTTCTGACCCGGAACAGAACGAGGATATACGCTTCACTACAACTTGTATGTTCCCCTATAACTGTTTATTTATTTATTTTTTTGTTTAACGACGCACTCAACACCTTATAATTACGGTTATATCGGTGTCAGACATATGGTTATGTCGAGAAAACCCCCAGTGGTTAGCTGACGGGGATCAATCCTAGACCGACCATGCATCAGGCATGCACTGTACCACTGGGCTATGCTGCCTGCTCCCTATAATTGAGTTCTGAGGAGACGTTTACGTACCACCAGCTCCTTCCTGAGTTTCTCCAGCTCGGCGACAGCAGCTGACTGAGTTTCTCCGTTTATCCCGTTGATCTTGCCTTTCTGTATTTCCTCCAACTGCTTCGTCAAGTGTTCAACTCGCGCCACAGCCATGGACAGTTCCTTCTCTTTTTCATTGAAGAGTGCCTTCACAGAATCGAGTTCCGAATCTGAAATGTTCCACATTCATGTAACACCGTGCTGTAATGTTATCACTGTGTATCGAAGGCCATCATGCATTCTGACATCTGATGAATTTACTACATCCATTAATATCAAACAGCTAATATTCAGTAATATGTTATGGTGTTTAATATTTGTACATGTGTGTGATTTGTATGATGCCAGGCATAAATGTTGGTTGTTATTGTTAATACTTGATGTGTAACTATAGTCTGTCCAAGCATTCTATAAAACTAGTTTTTTGTAAATAGTTTCTATTTGGTTTGACTTAAGAAAAAAGCTAAAAGTGTTTTTGAATTTATTTATTTTTTACTATTTTTATGTCCAATTTAGAAAACAATCAGAACACAATTAAGTAAAGAAAGAAACGATGCACTCAACACATTTTATTTACAGTTATATGGTGTCAGACATATGGTTAAGGACCACACAGATTTTGAGAGGAAACCTGCTGTCACCACTTCATGGGCTACTCTTATATCGATTAACAGCAAGGGATCTTTTATTTGTGCTTCCCACAGGCAGGATAGCACAAACCATGGCCTTTGTTGAACCAGTTATGGATCACTGGTTGGTGCAATTGGTTTACACCTACCCACTGAGCCTTGCAGAACACTCACTCAGGGTTTGGAGTCGGTATCTGGATGAAAAATCCCATGCCTCGACTGGGATCCGAACCCAGTACCTACCAGCCTGTAGACGATGGCCTAATGACGATGCCACTGAGGCCGGTACACAATTATGTAACTTGTAGTTAATTCCATAGCATGAATAAAATGTGTTTTCTGTGGGACAGACTATATAGTATGACAACAGCAAATTATCATTGAAATTTTTTATTGGATTTAATAGTCATTTTAAAACATGCGTCTTAACTGAATGGGAACAATGGGATTTCTTTCACGAAGAAATATTAAGACCTGTTGTGTAGTTGTCAAATTAGTTTTCTTTTCTTTGTGTTATTATTCAGAAATACATGTATATCCAATGTCAGTTCTGCTTTCAGTCAAAATATTGGCTACAGGAAACATAATAATTTATTTATAGCATAGTATTAATTAAGATCAGACTGTTAACAATCAAATCACAAAAGGTGTTAACAAAACATATTTTTTAGCGTTTTCTTTTTTGGCAACATGGATCAAACAGTTTTAAACATTTAAAATTGAACATTTTGTTTGACATTCATTTTATATATCAACTTTGAGGCTATTTGAAATCATAATGTAATGTTAACCACATGAACGACATGACCGACTTGATCAATATGTAAAGTGAATGAACACTAAAAATAAATTAGAAAGCCAGCATCTTGACATTAATAATATAATATATAATTTGATTATGTACTTTAATCATTACCAATAAACCAGTGACCGATACATCTCTAATAAGTATATATTCAATACAACTAGTCAGTTGTGACATGGCGTATGAAAATGTCAAGAATCTCAAAACAGATATAACCATTTACACCTGATAAATTCTGGAAAAAAGATTTGTTGATTAATACATTTTTGACATGCAAAAACTCTTTGTAACGTCATAAATGTGACACCAAACATCCGGTAAGACCACATACTTCATTTAGCTCATGAGTACAAAAGACCAACAGGATGTTTTTTCTATAGACGGATTACCTTCCTGGAGCAACGTCCTACAGCAGAAGGACCTCATTAATCAGAGGGATGAAACTAGACATCTTATTCTTTATGTTTACAATCTTCAACATGTTTTAATTTGACGTATTCAATACTATAGGTTATAAATCCTATAAACCATCATCACTAAGACAAAGAACAGAAAGAAATGTATTATCTAACAACGCACTCAAAACATTGTTTTATTTACGGTTATATGGTGTCAGACATATGGTTAAGGACCACACAGATTTTTGAGAGGAAGCCCGCTGTTGCCACTTCATGGGCTACTCTTTCTGATTGGCGGCAAAGTATCTTTTATTTGCGCTTCCCACTGGCAGGATAGCACAAACCATGGCCTTTGTTAAACCAGTTATGGAACATTGGTCAGTGCAAGTGGTTTACACCTACCCATTGAGCCTTGCAGAGCATTCACTCAAGGTTTGGAGTCGGTATCTGGATTCGAACCCAGTACCTACCAGCCTGTTGACCGATGGCCTAACCACGATGCCACTGAGGCTGGTCATCATCACTAATGACACATTATCATACTCAGGGCTGGACATTACGAACAATCTCTTGCACAGAAAAGTATCAGTAAAGGTACACAGACCTCAAATAAATATGTCATATATTCCGAGTTGTTGTAGCATCTAATGAAATTCAAGACAGTGTCTTAAAGGAAAACATTTGAAAAATGTAACATTCTGAGTTTGTAGAAATACACACCTTATAGAAATACATCCCAATAAACTGTCATGAAGTCCGACAATTGAAACATTTCAACTGATTCACAAACGTAAGCAATTATTTGTACTGGACAAAGATGTAATGTAAGACTGGATGTCACAGTCAGTAATGTTGGACTGGATTTCAGAAATTAGTGTTTTCCCTAGCTTGTTTTAGCATGGTGCATTCACCATGCATCAATAGTCTAGCACCATCTTGTCTCATTCAGAGCCATGCTACCTTGAGATTAAACACGCCTTTTTCAGTCATTAATTCTAAAATTGCCTTTATAAAACACTTCAAAAGGTATTATTAATTAATAAAATATGTCAGTAATTTAGGACTGAATATCAGTAATGTTGGACTGAACTTTGGAAACTTCCTGAGTCTACAGCTTGTGGTTTTAGTTGCAGATACTCTTTGCTGTTACCATTTATGTGATCCCTTATTTCTTTCCATCATTATTATACTTTCAGAAACAAAATTCTGAGATGCAAAAAGAATACTATATTTTAAGCCAGAAACTTTAGACTGAAATACTCTACAGTGACATGATAGGCCTGTATATCTTTAACTAGAGAATAACCTAAGACATAAATAACATACTGAGATTTCCGTTTGCCGTCTTGTGCTGCTCCACCTGACCGCGGAGAGCTCTCAGTTTCTTCAGCTTCAGCTCCTGAGCGTCCACCTTGTCCCGGAGCCTGCGGAGCCGATCCTGCTCAGACGACAGCTGCGTGTGTCTCTGCTCCTGGTGCTTCAGGTACTTGAGGCGCTGCTCCTTGGCAACCAGCATCTGCTGCTGGCTCTCAATCTGCTGCTGCTGTCGAGCAGCCATCTCCTGCAGCTCGTTCAGGGTCAGGTCCATCCCACCCGGCAACTGAAGAAAAATAAAAATCATATTAATTAGAAGAAAAAGAAAAAATATATAATTTACCTAGTGCTAGCACAACCAATATGCTATTCAATCTGAAAGTTGATACATTTTCTACTCCTGAACATTTCGGTATTTTAATGATGAAAAGTTAAACCTGATTTCAAGTTTAATAATGACTTATATTTTGAATTGAGAAAAGGTCAAGTGATAAAGTTTCTGAATCAGTTTTTTTACTTCTGCTCAAAATTTATTTGGACTGAATGTTTTGGGTGTGAAATCGTTTCTGACATGATCATATGGAAAGGAATATTTGAATGACACATAGGATTATTTTAAATTGTCTTTTTATTGATTAAGAAACCGTTATTTCGACTCTTGGTTAAGAGAGAGAAATTCTTTTTTAAAATCTACTGCTGTTACATACATGTAGGTTATTTTTACAATAACAAAACCAACCAAGAATCTTTTACAGTATATGCATTTTTCAATAGGCACATCAGAATACATCATCACAGCCTTTAATACACAAATCATCGGGCAATTGTTGGGATGGGGGAGGAACAAAGAGTTGATTGAGGGTGATCTATCTTGTGAAACATTACGTATCTCCCGCCTGATGCGCGGTCGGTCTAGGATCGATCCCCATCAGCTAACCACTGGGGTTTTTCTCGACATAACCATATGTCCGACGCCGATATAACCGTCATTATAATGTGTTGAGTGTGTCGTTAAACAAAAAAACAAACAAACATTATGTATCTCAAATGAGCACTCTACCACTGAACTACATCAGGCCCTGAGAAGTGAAAAAATAATTAACAGTGATTACCATATATTGTCTTCAACCATAAAAAAAAGAAGAAAAAAGAAGGTAGAGCCAAAGGTTTCCGTCCCAAAATAAGGACAGTAATTACATGAACTTGGGTTTTCTTGCATGCATATAACCTTTTGAAAATGATATACATGTAACTGAACCACAGTGAAGCTGATTCTCTTTCAAGTATTTTAAGTTAGTCATCTAACAACTACAATGACAAGTGGTTACACTGGCCACAGTTTGGTGGAACACAGACAAGTTCCAGGTCAGTGGAAAATAACATTAGCAGTACTTCCCACCTATGACATCTGAAGAGGTCCTCCCCAAACACAGGTGTACACAACACTGTGTGTCACACAAGTTCAGATTATCACCTCCCATCATGAACAAGATACAAAACAATTTGTTAGAAATGCTTACAATATTCTAATACAAATTCACTGAACCTTCCATGGGAAACGAGATTGATTTTTCAATGTCCTATTATAATTTATATGATGCTCTTCTGATAATGATAAAAAAATATATACGGAATATAAAAAACTATCAAAATTGTTCACAGGTGCCCAAAGCTATTCTAATAATACTTTGAGATGCTCTAAATTTCTCATAGCTGAATAAACAGAAATTTTATTTTTTAACAATTTCTTGGAAGTGAACCAAAAAGGCTATGGTATAAATATTTAGTTTGTGACACCTGAAATTTGTTTCAGTCAAGATTTAAACTTAATAATACATAGCCTGTTTATTACTTCTGTCTATAATATGCAACAAATAATTTAGAAACAGTTTTGTGAAATACAAAATCATGTAATTATATTTTTTATGATCATACCTTAGGCATAAAATAATCTGCCAAAGTTTCCATTAGAACTTAATCCCATGCACTGCCACAGACAGTACTAACAAAAAACACACACGTGAATCTTCTAGAAAACACCACAATGCAACAGATCGGCTAACAAATGCATGTATATTTAGATGTGTATTATCTTCCCGACTCTTGTCATCGTTGAACTAATGTATTTGGACTGATTCCAAGTGGTCAACATGCGTGATATGGCAGGAATAAACCACAAGCCCACGAACAACGCAATTCCCCATTCAGTTGTTTACAAGTTAGTGTGGTCCATGACCCCAATGCATTGTTTGACCAACGCACTGGGATATGCGGAAAATGCTGTCAAGTGTTGGAAACAACTCTGGCCAATGGTGTACAATGAAAGCAAGTGATCTGGCAGACCTCCGACAAGAATTATCTGTTTACTGGGTCCTTGTTGATGATACCCGGTAATGACACACCTACATCTAAATCTAAACAAACTATTTCATATTAAAAGGCACGGTCTTGAGTCTACTTCCACTGTAATATGACAATGGCATAGGAAATGAGGGGTGGGGAGTGCTCCCACTTTTCAGATATTTTGCTTTATATTTGCTTTATAATAGTGTAAAAGTCTGTAACTATAAGGATGTGCCCTCTCCACACACACACACATTTTGGCACCTTCATACCCCACTGTATGTTTACGTCTTAACAGATTCTTTTTTGACTAAAATTATGTAATAAATGTTTTCTTGTTTAGAATATCAGTGTCTATATAAATAAGGTGTTTGTTGTCATTTTAATTATTTTGTATATATGGGAAAAAATGTTTATATTACGAAATAATATAAAAACATTACTATTACTAATACTAGTAGTAGCGGGCAGCGTGGCCCAGTGGTACAGTGCCCGCCTGATGCGCGGTCGGTCTAGGATCGATCCCCGTCAGCTGACCACTGGGGTTTTTTCTCGACATAACCATATGTCCGACGCCGATATAACCGTAATTAAAATGTGTTGAGTGCGTCGTTAAACAAACCAACAAAAAACAAATACTAGTAGTATTACAAGCCTTAGCACAAAACACTGGATATATACAGAAACTGGTATTCTAAACAAGTAAAACTTGTTTTGTATGTGCCAAACCATTGCAGGTTATGTATTGGATTTTTAAAGCAAAAATAAAAAAATAAAAAAATAAAAATAAAAAGAAGCTAGACAAATATCAAAATTAATTTTAATAAAGTTTATTTATCAAAGTTACAAATGAAACTATATCTAAAAAATAAATAAGAAAAAACACCTTGTTTTAAACAATAGCCATAATAGTTGATGAAGTTTGTTTTGAAGTACTATGTTTCAAATAGTCTTCTTACATATTGTTGACCTCACATTTAAAATAAATGATCCTGTTAAGATTACTAATGAAACAAGCACCCATCACAGTTGGGGAGACAAGGACTGGGATGTGGAGATGAATATCGAAATAAATTGAAGATGGGAGGAGCTGCCAGCTCAAGAAGAAATGAGATGGAAATTGAAGGAGAAAAAAGAAAGGGGACTGAGCAATAAAAAAAGGTTTCTAATGAAAGCAAAGAACTGCTAATGCTATACTGATAAGCCAAACATAAAGAACAAACTTATAATATTATGACAAACTAGCATTAAACATAAATCCTAAATGTTACACTTGTTTTACATATGACATTCATCGTCATGGTAGGTATGTCAAATAATAAGTTACATTTGTAAATGTTTTAAAAAACGAATAATTCTTTAATGAAACCTCTGTACATTTTAAATTATTGCTAATTAATATCCAACATATATGGTTATCTTGACAGTTGTGTGACAGAGAGAGAGAGAGAGAGAGAGAGAGAGAGAGAGAGAGAGAGAGAGAGAGAGAGAGAGAGAGAGAGAGAGAGAGAGAGAGAGAGAGAGAGAGAGAGAGAGAAAGAAAGAAAGAGAGATGGAGAGAGAGCAGATATGGTGAGAGCGAGACAGAGTGATAGAAAGAAAGAAAGAAAGAAAAAGAGAGAGAGTGAGAGAGAGGAAGGGAGGGAGGGGGGATAAAGAAGAAACTTGCTTTCGCCACAAGTTGTTGGTTTGTTGTTGGTTTGTTTAACGACGCACTCAACACATTTTAATTACGGTTATATCGGCGTTGGACATATGGTTATGTCGAGAAAAAAAAAAAACCCAGTGGTCAGCTGACTTTCGCCACAAAGACTAAATTAAGTTTTCTGAAAAGCAGCAGGGGATCATTTATATACATTAGCCTAGAGATCCCCATTGGTGGTCCATTGCACCAGCCAGTGCACCACAACTGGTATATCAAAGGCCATAGCATGTGCTATCCTGTTTGTGGGTTGGTACATAGCAGGTTTCCTCTCTAAGAAAATATGTTTGACATCCATTGTGCTCTAGTGGTGTTGTTACACAAAACAAAACTTAACTTTCCTAGAGAAAGACCTTTGATCATGATCAAGACACAGGAATAAACTTGTCTCCATCAAGGGGGATCGATCTTATGATTCACTGCACCTCAGGTGAGTATGCTACCACTGAGCTACATTCCACTTTATTCAACCAAGACAGACACCAATGCATTAATGAGAAATAAAGGAAACCTGCTCATTTCCCACAAAGGATAGTACATACCAGAATCTTTGATAGTTAGTGTGAAGATAATGGTGGGTGTACATCATGTGGTTTAACATAGCAGGAGAAACTCACAACTAATTGGTAGATGTACACATATTGGTATACAACATCCAAACCATAATATTACAACTAAAGTCTGTCCTATCCTTTTACAAAAGTGTTTTTTGTTCATAATTTCAGTTCGGTTTGACGTAAGAAAAACTGTAATTGTTTTGGAAATAACCCCCCAAAATACCATTTTGTGTGCAAATTACACAACAATTGGCTCAGCAATAACTAGTAAATTTCATAGTATAAAAAAGACATTCCCTGTGGAAAGGACTATAGATTGACTTTATGTAACAGTCATAATCATCACTTGAAACATGAATGTATGTAATTCAGTATTCTACTGATCACCGATGGCAGTTTATTAGTCACACTACACACACGCTCACACACACACAAACTGAGTTGACTAACATAAGCTTACTAAGCACGTAAACTGGTATGTAAATTTACACTGTTTGATAATTGTGTAATTTAAGACTGGCTTGTATGGGATTGCAATGGCAGGTCATTAGTCACGCTAGCATGGATAATGCTCTTATTTGGAGTCAGTGGCGTAACAGTGTGATATTACATAAATGACAACCTTGACATTTCCAATCTCGTATATTAATCATAACATTAGGCAGTAAATAATCTTAAACAAAATGATCTATTTGCACATATATAAATACTGTTTTATATGATTATGTCATAGTGTCAAAATAAAAGAAAGAAATGTTTTATTTAATGACACACTCAACACATTTTATTTACAGTTATATGGCATCAGATATATGGTTAAGAACCACAGATATTGAGAGAGAAAACCCACTTCATCTGCTACTCTTTTCAATTAGCAGTAAGGGATCCATTATATGCATCATCTCACATACTAGTACTTGACAGCACATACCACAACCTTTGATATACCAGTCGCGGTGCACTGGTTGGAACGAGAAATGGCCCAATTGGTCCGCCAACGGGGATTGATCCCAGACCGACCACGAACTAAGCCAGTGCTTTACCACTTGGCTACATCCTGCTCCCAGGGTCAAAATGAAGACTGAGGGATGATTAAAACTAAGAAGATATTTTTTTTAATGATATTTCAGTCCGTTTATTATTAACTATGGCTATTAGGTGTATAACATAAATGCTGGGTTTTTTATATGAAGATGTCATATGATGATGTGAAAGGGCCAAAATGAAGACGAATGGATGATTAAAAGAAGGAATGTTTGTTTAATGATATTTCAACTGGGTTTTTTTAACTATGGCTAGTAGGTGTATAACATACCAGAGGTAGGATTCAACACTCGCCCCCTCAGCTCAGCTAAGTAGAAATGTCTGAGGATGTGTATAATTTAAATGACTCTAGTCCCCCAGGCCATTTAGTAACTTAATGTTCCATGTGATTATTATACAGTCATACAAAGATTTCTTTTTAAAAGGAGGGTACAACTGTTGCATGTACATGGATGTCAGTCACTGGTTTTAACTTATATAGTAATAATTGGTCATAGCGATTAATAACACTTCTCAAGTCAACTACTAGTCCCCAAAAGCATTAAAATCTTTAAAATGAAAATATTTTAAACCCTATATTGTATTCCTGCATATGGTTATTACAACAGTGGGTCAATGGAAATATTGTAATCCTGCATATGGTTATTACAACAGTGGGTCAATGGAAATATTGTAATCCTGCATATGGTTATTACAACACTGGGTCAATGGAAATATTGTAATCCTGCATATGGTTATTACAACACTGGGTCAATGGAAATATTGTAATCCTGCATATGGTTATTACAACACTGGGTCAATGGACATATTGTAATCCTGCATATGGTTATTACAACAGTGAGTGGGTCAATGGAAATATTGTAATCCTGCATATGGTTATTACAACAGTGGGTCAATGGAAATATTGTAATCCTGCATATGGTTATTACAACACTGGGTCAATGGAAATATTGTAATCCTGCATATGGTTATTACAACACTAGGTCAATGGAAATATAGTAATCCTGCATATGGTTATTACAACACTGGGTTAATGGAAATATTGTAATCCTGCATATTAATATACCACACTGGGTTAATGGAAATATAGTAATCCTGCATATGGTTATTACAACACTGGGTCAATGGAAATATTGTAATCCTGCATATGGTTATTACAACACTGGGTTAATGGAAATATTGTAATCCTATTATTACAACACAGGGTCAATGGAAATAGTGTAAACCTGCATATGGTTATTACAACACTGGGTTAATGAAAATACACTGGTGACTTTAGTACTGTGATTTACTAAAAAATTTACTGAAATATTATTTTTTAGAAGTGATATAGGATAAATAAAATTCATTACTCATGTTTTTGAATATGTAAAATATCAACCTCGTCTATATATAAACAGGAAACCCATGTTGAGTAATTTGTCAAATAACCTTTCAGTTTTGTCCAATAACTCCCATCACTGTACTGAAATGAAACACAATGTTTATAGGTAGGTTTTCAATGCAGTCATTGTTTGAGAGAACCAGTCGTTGATTTATATATACCGGGGATTAAACATCCTCAATGGTTTCACTTTTTGCTGTCCAGTGAATAAATTAATTACTTGTGTGCAGTGATATGTTGTTACAGGTTGAATTATTTACTTTTCTGTTATGCTTCATCAGTTCTAAATTATTATTCACTGCATGGTTATAATGGTAGATGTTAGCACTGCTGCATTGATTGCGATCACGATTACCGTGTTTGTAATAATTAAA
>JAECMU010028610.1:6242-17503 GCA_016106625.1 Dracogyra subfuscus | reverse complement strand
CAAGAACCTGAAGCTCATATATTTAGTTTTAGTGGTTTTGACATCTTTGGTGACATTTAACTTAAAATGACATATCATATAGTCTGTTTTGTTTGCTCAACCCTCATTTTTGGACGAACCTTGCACTTCGGTACCCACAATTGTTCTTTATAGTTTTAACATATGTGGAAGGTGCTGGAAGGTGCTGATGAATGATCCATGAAGTGTAAAACTTGGTACCCTTGAACATTTTGAAATATTGAAGATGGCTGCCACAACATATCAACTGTGACAAAACAGTTGATGTCTATTATGGTGATTTAGGGGTCCAGAAATTCATTATGAACTAGCCCCAGCTAATTAAGGCATCACATCATCATTTAAATCTAAGTTACTCGCTGCCATAGCAACCAGAACAAGGAACTTGCAATTATCACATTTTTCATTTACTGGCAAAACATTTTTTGTTTTGTTAGCAGTTTTATACAACCCAGAACAATCGGAGAAAAACTTTGGGGTAACAGAGACGACTGGCTGCTGACTGTGGAGTTGATGGAGGCAGCAAAACTCACGATTTGATTTCAAGGAGCATAAAGAAACTGAACGCAAAGGAAAAAGAAGAATTTTATGCACCAAGGAATTAATTTTTAACAAAATCTTGCAAACTGAGTGATTGCACCATTATTTAAATTCAAGATAACCATGAAAATTATCGCCAAGAGTATTCAATAGTCATATCTTACATTCTAGTTTTACCTCCAAACAATAATTTACATTTCAATATAGGGTTTAAGGTGCAAGGAATTATTTTTCGCATTGTCTTTCTAATATAGGAAATATTTTTTTAACACTGTTTGAATCCACGATGGCAACAGCAAATAAAAATGAGGCGCTTGCATGCCATTTGCTAGAGTGTGTCCTTTCAGGCAGTGCTGCTGCTGCTATGATTTGCAAAAGCAATAATCATTAGTTTCTGCTCGAAGCATTTAAATTTATTAAAATTTGAGGACTTAGATACTGACGGGGATAAGTTACCACAGATGATTTAGAAATTGTTGCCGCATCCAGTTGGGACAGATGTTGATTTGTGAAAAAGGAGCTTTACGTTACTTGCACTCCATGTGGAATGAAACCAGCAACTTCTGAAATCATGCAACCGCTTCAATGTTGATATTTAATCCAATCTCACCGACTGTGTAAAGCGGGAGCCGAAGGTAATATAAAGGTTTCTGTAGGTGTACACTGTTTGGCCACCCATCTTAGGTTGGTGTATTTTAAAACTCGAATACATTATGATTGGCAGCAACCATTTTGTTGATATATGTATTTGATTAATGTATGGCTACTCTTTCATATTTTATTTTTTTAAACACTACGGCGAATGTTGTGTTATATATATATACATGTACATACACACAAACACACACACACACACACACACACACACACACACACACACACACACACACACACACACACACACACACACACATGTATATTTAAAATATGCTATGTTACAGACTGATACATTAAAATACACCAAGCATAGTGTCTTAGCCACACTCGCCAGACCCAGACCCAGACCCAGCTTTGATGTTCTATAGGCCTAACTGTTTGATATTCAGTTACTCATTACAGTTCAACGTATATTACAAGTCACACTATTTCACGCGAACCTATATTCTGTTAGCGTGGTGATTATCTAACTTAGCGAACCACCAGTCAGTTGTGTGGTGAACCATCGCAATTTGAAGTTTGAAGTTTAAAGTAATTGCAGTGTCCGTTTGGGATCAGCTGTTAACTTACACAAATAAAACCCACGTACCTGGTCAATTAGTTACCTAGGTACAAATGATGTCAGTCAACTTCCAGTTACCTAAAATGGTTAAATATCGTCCCCTGCATTATTGGAAGTGTGTTAGTTAATCAATAAAAGTTCCGCGAAATAAAATGTATCGAGCACCGCATACGTATTCTAGGTAAAACAAAATTAACTACTTTCTAAATTCGTTACTGACATTTCACTTTTTATCTTATATTTTATTTTAATTAAAACAAAATCGCATGCACTGAGTAGTAAGGCTCTTGGTGAATACAAATTAGTTTTAGACTTTACCGTGTAGGCCTACATTAAAAAAAATATGGTTAACGTGGGTGTGGCTTTTAGACCTATGAGATATGTATCAATGCAATACTGCTTTAACTGACAGACTTTTGCTGTTGGTAAATTACAGCGCTCCTGTCTTCGTTTATAGGTTTGTTTTAACGTAAACTCTTCTGTAGCTACTCTGACTGGCTCGCATCTGGAAGATTTATTGATTACGGGGCGGCTGTAGGGAGGCGTGTTTTTCAAATCGATCAAACCGTTCCGGCTTTTCTTCACTTGATCATATAAATTATTTTTTAAATTTGCATAAAAAGTCTACACCTAGTAAACCAAAAAACCAAGTGGTAGGTTGTTATACCTGATTGTCGTGGTAGTATGTAATGACTGCTAACTGAGCCAAGACTCGTCGACTACGAGTTGTTCTGATGTAGCGTGGTATTCTGAAAATAAATTGCTGTCATCAAGTCATTCCACTCCGAGAGTCTCCTAACGCTGGCTGGATTAACTTTAGCGGAGATGTTTCTTAATCAGTAGATAATACGGTAAGTAACACATCATAACAGTATTACCTTTATTCGTTTGTTCATTTATTCATTTATTCATTTAGTCAGTCGTTCGTTCATTCGTTCGTTCTTTCATTAACTTATTCAGCGATACATTTCATATTTATATTCGTTCATTATTGGTTCATTCATTTTACAAATCCATTCATTCATTCATTCATTCATTCATTCATTCATTCATTCATTCATGTACTTACTCTTTAATAATTGTATTTATTGGCATAACGCTAACCTAATATACAACTTAACAGTTATGAGTTTTCTTTAATCAATGCATTAAAATTAAAGTAAGAAATGTTTTTAGTATAGATTGTTAGTCGTACCAACCGTGAAAGGCTTTGCAAGTCAATATTTCAACAACTGAGTACATTAAACGTTGTAAATACGGTAAGTTTACTGGACTGTACGTACCTTTGATACAAAGTTAATCCTTCAGGGTTCAGTGGCGTATTTATCAACGAGATGGGGACAATTTTCGTCGACTCCAAAACAATTCGAAGACGTTCCCGTATAATTTAGAAATACCATTTTCTTCTAGATGATGAAGACCCCTAAGCTAATGCTTCTTGGTCCTTTTTTTTGTACTACCACCTCATTTATTTAAGTTTAGACTTAGGGGCAGAAACGTAGCCCAGTGGTAAAGCGCTCGCTTGATGCGCGGTCTGTTTGGGATTGATTCCCGTCGGTGGATCCATTGGGCTATTTCTCGTTTCAGTCAATGCACCACGACTAGTATATCAGAGGCCGTTGTCTGTGGGATGGTGTATATAAAATGTTCCTTGCTACTAATGGAAAAAAATATATAGCCGGTTTCCTCTCTGAGTATATGTCAGAATTACAAAATGTTTGATATCCAATAGCCAATAATTAATATATCAATGTGTTCTAGTGGTTTCGTTAAACAAATCAGAGAAACTTTTATTTTAGATTTGTTTTTGTTTTGTTTAACGACGCACTCAACACATTAAAATTACGGTTATATCGGCGTCGGACATATGGTTATGTCGAGAGAAAAAAACCTCAGTGGTTAGCTGACGGGGATCGATCCTAGACCGACCGCGCATCAGGCGGGCACTGTTCCACTGGGCCAAGCTGCCCGCTATATTTTAGATTTAGTATTGACCGGGTGGGAATATTACGTACTGGAGAATGTCTCGAGTAGTTCCTGACAAATAACGGAGACCATACCCACTTGGAATAATAACGATTTCACCCAACACTCATCGCATTCACCACGTGAAAGTCATTTCAACTTAGCGATACAAAACACAGCATGAAATCAATAGTTTCTCGTAGGCCGCTACAGCTGCAATTAAGACATTAAACTAAACTAAACTATATATAATTATATACAAAAAGAACAAAAGTGAAGAGAGTTGTGAGCAATAAGAGTAGGTGAAACTACAGGATCCAGCCATAAGTCCGTTAAAGCCTGTGTTTTGATTAACGAAACCACTAGAGCACATTGAGTTATTCATCATCGGCTAATGAATGTCAGACAATTTGTAATTTTAACATATAGTTTCAGAGAGGAAAGCCGTATAATTTTTACTTTAGTTGCAATGAATCTTTTATATGCACATACTGGAGAGCACATACCACAGTCTTTTATATGTCAGTCGTGGTTCACTGGCTGGAAAGAAATATAGCCCAGTGGATCCACCGACGCGGATTGATCCTAACCCGATCACACACCAGGCAAGCTCTTTACCACAGAGCTTTCTCCCGCTTCCACCATATATCCAATGATTTAACCAGTACAGACTTGACTGTATCTATGTAGTAGACATAATTATACCAGCTGGCTTGATAAATAAGGTGTGATAGCGATCTATAGTCCGTCCCACAAGGAACGCCTTTTTCACATTATATAATTTACTACAAGTTATTTATTTCTAAGCCAATTGTTTTGTTTCTTGCGCACAAAAATAGTACATGTCTGTTATTTCCAAAACACATTTACATTTCGTCTTACGTTAAACCAAACTGAAATTATTAACATAAAACACTTCTGTCAAATGATGGGACTATATAGCAAGAGACATTATACAGTATGAATAAGTTGAGCAACAGTTTTTGACAATGTGAATAGTACACAGCGGGTATTTTATTGCATTCATATGCAATAAATTAAATTATTTTATTCAAACATGAACCTAACTATTATGTTATATGATAAACATTCGCTACATATCATATCATCGCTTGAAATATATTCGTTCTAAGCTCTGTGATGACAAAATGATGTATTTACTTGCATATTTAGTTATTTGAGACGAACTGAAATATTCATCGATCCATGTATTAAGTCATTTAGACCGATTTAGCGACATCGCGAGGTCCCGATGGGAAGGCATATTAAGAATAATTTTAAGTCTAAATTCTGTCATTTGTGTAGTTTTCATGAAAATGAATTAAACATGAAAATAAAGCTTGAGATAAAGCAGACAATCTGATTACAATTAGCTCTATTGGTCCAGGTGACATTTCATTTATAAATAGCAATTTAAATATCGACCATTTACACTTCGCCTTTTATAGCGTTATTCGGGAACATACAAATTCTAAAAATATCGGGCGATACATTTTATGCAATAGACTTGTTGGTGGTCTATTTCAACATTTTAAAAAAAACAGGGGGCAAAGTGCAATAATAAACTCTGGATTGTATACTAGTATAAACAGATTTTATGGCTATACGATCACGAGGGGATTTTTTTCGTCTTGAAACGAATGTTATCTAAAAATTTATATTCAAATTAGTTTCCGGCATACTTCGTAATTCACCCGAATCATTTTGTATACCCTCAATATAATACAGAATGTTTTCAAATTTCTTTTCAAATCACTGGTATGATTTTGCAAGTAAGGTCGAATGAAAGGTCAACTGGACATGAAGTCCAACGGGGTGCTGTTAGATTCACAGTTGATAGTAATTGGCCAGTAGGGCTAATTTTAATTAGATTTTAAAGCAGACTGCATGAATGCTGCTAAGAAGGAGATCAGTCTTGATATCTGGACAATTCAACAGTGCTCGATAATACAATGTTACTGTGAAGCAAAATACTGACGAAAATTAACCAGTAGAAAATAGGCATGTTAGGAAACACAAACTTCTGTACACAGTCAAACAATGTTTTTTCCTTTTTTTCATTTTCATTATTGTTTAACGTGCACATTCAGAGCAAGCTGTTATAGCGCACGCCTGTCTTGGGCACACACCTCAGTTATCTGAGCTGTCTGTCCAGGACAGAATAGATATTAGTGGGTTAGTTGTTATTGTTAGTGAAAGAGAAAAGAGGGTGTAGCGGCCATACACCTACCCAATGAGTCCTTAAAAACTCGCTCTGGATGGGAGCCGGTACCGGGCTGCGAACCCAGTACCTACCAGCCTGTTGTTCGGCGATTTAACCGCTACGCCACCGAGGCCGGTAAACAATGTTAAGGGGGCTGTCCATTTTATAAGGGCCGGAACCTAGCCAAGTTCACTTGACGCATGGTCGGTCTGGGATCGATCCCCGTCGGTGGGCCCATTGGGCTATTTTTCGTTCTAACCAGTGCACCACGACTGGTATATCAAATGTCGTGGTATGTACTACCCTGTCTGTGGGATGGTGCGTATAAAAGAACTCTTTCTGCTAATCGAAAAGAGTAGCCCATGAAGTGGCGACAGCGGGTTTGCTCTCTCTATTTGTGTGGTCCTTAACCATATGTCAGACGCCATATAACCGTAAATAAAATGTGCTCAGTGCGTCGTTAAATAAAACATTTCTTTCTTCTTTCCATTGTATAAAGATTAAAATAAATAGTAAATACATGGTTTTGCATAGAATACCAGTGTCTGTATTTCCACTCAGTTTTGCGGCCTTGTAGTAATATTTTTCATTTTACTCTGTAACATGGGTTTATTTTCGTACATATTGGGGTATGATATCCGATTTGGACTATTACAAACATTAGGACGAAAACAAACACCTTGTTTACACAGACACTGATATTCTAAAGAAGAAAATATATTTCAAATATAATTTTAGTAATCAAAGAGGCTCTGTTAATCGGAAACATCTCACAATGGAAGGAAATGTTTATTTAACGACACACTAAACACATTTTATTTATGGTTATATGGCGTCTGACATATTGTTAAGAACCACACATGTATTGAGAGAGGAAACCCGGTGTCGCCACTTCATCGGCTACTCTTTTTCGATTAGCAGAAAGAGATCTTTTATATGCACCATCCCACAGACAGGATAGTACATACCACGACCTTTGTACCAGTTGTGGAGAACTGGTCGGAAGGAGAAATAGCCCAATGAGCCTCACAATGGATGCATACTCCTTTAATATCTAGAAACATTTCATGTATCACATGCACACGACTTTCAAATCCATTCATAATGCACAGAACGTACGCCAGGTATTAATGTTACCGAAAGTTTTACCTCACAACAATACCGTGTCAATGAGTACATGGTGTATACTACCAAATCAAATCCCATAGACAATAGTAACACATGTGGCCAAAACTCCTGCCTGCAGCGTAACAATCGACATAAACGCCACGGATATAAATACTATCACCCCTCTTCCTTAAAGCTGCTATGTCTGGTTTCAATCGTATACAATCAAGTTCTAAGTTCAAATACAAGCATAACTGCACTTTTAATTCACTCGCGAGTTGTCGTCATTAACGCATATCGTCAAATGCTTACTGGCCAGTTCGAACAATGTTCACCATTTTGTAATACAACAACAGCCGATCCGTACTATTTTCAGCCCATTGTCGGCCCGACAAAAGTGTCCCACTTTCAAAATACCGGGTTTATTTTTAACTTGGAAACGCCAGCATAGCGAATCTAATGTTGAGTGTGGCGTGTTATATGCACTAAATGTGACTGGATTAACTGTTCTAAATGCTTAAATAATAAAAAATATTCCAGACATAGCAGCTTTAAAGTGAATCAGAAAAAAGATGGGTCAAGCTGATCAGTCTGATTAAAATTAGCTCTACTGGTCTCACCAGTAGATCTAACAGCATTGCGTGGACTCCCATGTCCAGGTAACATTTCATCTATAAATAACAATTTAAATATCGACCAATAACACTTCGCCTTTTATAAC
The DNA here is from genome assembly GCA_016106625.1 of Dracogyra subfuscus. Taxonomy (NCBI): domain Eukaryota; kingdom Metazoa; phylum Mollusca; class Gastropoda; order Neomphalida; family Peltospiridae; genus Dracogyra; species Dracogyra subfuscus. The sequence goes on along the minus strand of JAECMU010028610.1, from coordinate 9,730 downwards.
GTTATCCGGGAGCAAACAAATTCAAAAATATAGGTCGAGACTATTTATGCAATACGCGAACTTGTTGGTCTATTTCAACAGTGAAAAAAGAAGGGGAAAAGTGCAATAATTAACTCTGGATTGTATATAGCATAAACAGATTTTATGGCTATACAATCACGTGGGGTTTTTTTTCTAGTCTTAGAACGAATTTTATATAAAATATTATATTGAAATTAGTTTCCGGCATACTTCGTAATTCACCCAAATCATTTCGTATACCCTCGGCATAATCCCGAATGTTTTGATTGGTCGAATGTAAGGTCAAATGGACATGAGCTCCAACTGGCTGCTGTTAGATCCACATGTAACAGTGGATCTAATTTTAATAGAATGCAAGCTGATCATTTCTGACATAACGGATAACGTTTATAACTACTCTAGTTCTGCAAAAAATTCGAGTATTGTTTTACATGTACCCCATACATGTTTCAAGCACAAGGCTATTTGATATAGAAGTACTAGATGAAATAAAATTGCATACATATTTTGCCCAGATGAAACTATTTTCTTTTACAACCAACACACTCACATTTATCACCAATCACAGGACTTGTGGTGCTCACTTCTCTATGAAAAGTTCGGAGCACCTCCAACTTTGATAACCGGAAGTAGTTTGGTTTAGTACTACCTTAAATGCACTTTTCCAGACATAAGACCACATTGTTAATAAACGAGTTCTTTTATTGGTAGTTTAGATTTACACAGAACCGGATATTAAAAGCGAAACAATGGTAAATCGTTTTCTCGCTTTTTTATTTATTGTCAATAATCATATATAATATTGCTGTAATCTAACCAGACAATGGAGATAACTGGAACAACGAGAAAAATAGTGAACACCTGTTTGCGATGTGTTTCAATAATGCTAAACAGACAGAAACGTTTTTTCTCAAAATGGTATGGACTGTTAATCAACATTGGCCACTAGATGGTGATGCGATTAATATATGTGATTGGAAAACCGTCATAAAATGCCAAACTTAGAGTATGTAGATATAGTAGTTGTGTTGTGGTTGATCTGTCAGACTTAAGAATGAAATTTAGAGATCAATTGGTAGGTGTATTGTCGCCGGCCTCGGTGATGTTGTGGTTAAGTTATCGGACATCAGATTGATAGGTACTGGGTTCGCAGCCCAGTACTGGCTCTCACCCACTGCGCGTTTAATGGCTTCACAAGCAGACTTCTATCTCACTAACACTAACAACTAACCACTTACCTACTGTCCTGGACAGATAGCCCGATGGCCTCAAGATGTGTACCAAGAATGGCGTGCTTGAACCTTAATTGGATATAAGCATAAACATATATTGAAATGAAATGAAGGTGTCAGGTCACTAATACGACTGTTTCCCCCCCCCCCCCNNNGAAAGAAAGAAAGAAAGAAAGAAATGTTCTATTTAACAACGCACTCTACACATTTTATTTACGGTTATATTGCATCAGACATATGGTTAAGGACCACACAGATTTTGAGAGGAAACCCGCTGTCGTCACTTCATTAACAGCAAGGGATCTTTTATTTGCGCTTCCCACAGGCAGGATAGCACAAACCATGGCCTTTGTTGAACTAGTTATGGATCACTGGTCGGTGCAAGTGGTTTACACCACACTCAGGGTTTGGGGTCGGTATCTGGATCAAAAATCCCATGCCTCGACTGGGATCCGAACCCAGTACCTACCAGACTGTATACCGATGGCCTAACCACGACGCCACCGATGCCGGTCATTCGAACATGGGACGGCACGTAAACCCGTGGTAAAGCGCTCGCCTGATGCGCGTACGGCCTAGGATCGATCCATGTTCCAGCCGTGGTATGTACTACCATGTCTGTGGGATGGTGCATATAAAAGAACCCTTGCTGCTGATTGGAAAAAGTAGCCCATGAAGTGGCGACAGCGTGTTTCCTCTCTCAATATATATGTGTGGTCCTTAACCATATGTCTGACGACATATAACCATAAATAAAATGTGTTGAGTGCGTCATTAAATAAAACATTTCTTTCCTTCCTTATTTCTTTGATCAATCGAACAGACTTAAAAGGAGACCCACTACATGTTTCCATTAGAAGCAAAGGTACTACTTCTTTTGATATACCTATTTGTGAGGCACTGGTTGAGATGTGGATGGAAAATACCCAATCAAAGAATGGGTCCACTGAGGCGGTTCGATCCTACGTCCTAAACACTTCAGGCGAGCGCTCTGCTATCTGAGCTAGATCCTGTCCTTAGTCATCTTGAGACAAAAAGAAACCTCACGGTTCCTATTTGACACCCCCCCCCCTCCTCCCAGTTCCCACCTCTACTCATCCACATCACGCATCGCCCTGGTGTTCGTACAAGCTCGTCAGTCAAGGAACACGAACGTTAGTAAACATTGAAATAGTTCGTATGCCATCTTGCCAAGCAGGAACTGTTACGTGGAGAAAACTGCCTGAAAGACGTTGGCCAGCCGACTTATATTCCAGTAAACACGATGGCTGGATCCCTTCAACTTCTTAACTTAATGACAAGCTGGGGTGTAACTTAGCACAACAGGGAGATTGTCTTCTAGGATGTTGAATAGAGAAATGTATCACAGCAGAAAACTAAAATCATTATGGTTCGTATAACAGACAGCAGACTGACAGACAAACAATTAAGACATGGATGTTTTGTCGTTTGAGTGGATTTGTTTTAGAGGACCAACAGAACAATAGATCGCTTTATAAACAGTTTCACTTTTATCTTGATATTAACAGTGGGTTTCTTTTTTATTAGAAAACTCGTTAAATTCCGGAAATGTCAATTTGAGTAAAACGATGCTTTATGTTTGAAACAATTATATCTTAATGTACACACGACTGTTTTATGTCAACTACAACGAGCATTTAATTGATTCGGGTATAACAACGGTCAAAATAACCTCGCGCAGTGTATGAATCAAACAATGATATCTAAAATTTACCAGCATTTATGAGTTAACAAATTTTGTTCCATAACTCAAACTTCGATCTCTCGAAACCTTCGATCTTTCAAAATGAAGCGACGGTCCTGGTCGAATTGCTATACAAACTAGCAATAAGAGACTTCGAAAAGTCGATCTTTCAAACTAATGTGTTGATCCTACCATACATTGCACTTCTAAAACTCAGTGTGTGTGGATTGATCAAGACATCATTGTGTGTGTGTGTGTATGTGTGTGTGTGTGTGTGTGTGTGTGTGTGTGTGTGTGTGTGTGTGTGTGTGTGTGTGTGTGTGTGTGTTTATCTAAAAGACGGTAACAGCAGAAAAAAAGTGTCAAAATGAAGAGACGAAAACACACCAATATTTTTTTTTTTTAAATGTTTTAATATTCAAAATGTTTAAATACAAATGCATTATCTTTTATTATCATTTTAGAATCTTTATATAATTTTTTATTTATGCCTGCGAGATTTTGTGTACGTGGTGGTTGTGTGTGTGTGT
>JAECMU010028586.1:0-13132 GCA_016106625.1 Dracogyra subfuscus | reverse complement strand
GATTTATTAAAAAAATAATTAGAATATTATTTTAGAAGTGTTATAGGATAAATAGAATTCACTACTTGTGTTTCTTAATATGTAAAATATCAACCTCGTCTAGTTAATCGGTATTTGTCTCGGCAGAGCCTCGACAAATACCGATTAACATAGACTCGGTTGATATTTTCCATATTAAAAAATACTCGTGACGAATCCTCTCTCTCTGTCTCTCTCTCTCTCTCTCTCTCTCTCTCTCTCTCTCTCTCTCTCTCTCTATATATATATATATATATAAAAGATCAGTGCGAATGTAAAGAGATTGGAATGTCCATAAACTTGCCTTATTGCGACTATTCAGTGTGCTTGGTCCCTGTCCTGTATTTACTCCCGCAGTGTGGCCAAGTTTAAATATTATAGTGCTAAAAGAAACCTTATATAGAGTTAAATATGCAATATCTCTTTTATCTTGCTTCACTTTCCCAGTTAACATGAGTAATACAGAATCACTGAAGTCACAGTACATGTTAATGTATGTCTGCACAGACCCATACAGAATCACTGAAGTCACAGTACATGTTAATGTATGTCTGCACAGACCCAAACAGAATCACTGAAGTCACAGTACACGTTAATGTATGTCTGCACAGACCCAAACAGAATCACTGAAGTCACAGTACACGTTAATGTATGTCTGCACAGACCCATACAGAATCACTGAAGTCACAGTACACGTTAATGTATGTCTGCACAGACCCAAACAGAATCACTGAAGTCACAGTACACGTTAATGTATGTCTGCACAGACCCAAACAGAATCACTGAAGTCACAGTACATGTTAATGTATGTCTGCACAGACCCAAACAAAGTTCACGAATGTGAGATAGGCTGGAACAAAACACTTACCGTAGCCAGAGTCCAGGGACCACTCAAGGGCCCCTGAAAGAAAACTGGTGTTTGTATCCCTTGGAACTGCCAAACATTGCATTCAATGCTAACAAATATAAACTGGTTATAGCTTATAATATAAGGCATACACTATACACTTGAAACTGAGAAAACAGTTTGTGGTCAACAGTATTGAATATCATGCTTGTTTTTTTAACACAAATTGGAAAAGTGTATTTACATTTCCTCTTAACTCTCACATTCCTGAAAGTTAAACATCACTAGAGCACATTCAATTAGTAATCAACGCCATTTGGATATCAAGCATTTAGTAATTTTGTCTTAGAGAGGAAACCCGCTAGATTTTTCCATTTGTGGCAAAGGATCTTTTATATTCACCATGCCACAGACAGGAAAGCACATACCACTGCCTTTGATATACCAGTTGTGGTATACTGGATGGAATGAGAAAAAACCCAATAGGCCCACAGACGAGCTTCGATCTTAAACCGACTGCACATTAGGCAAGTGTTTTACCACTGGGTGGTGTTCCAACCCATGTAGCTGTAGGTCTGCACAGACCCAAACAAATTCACCTCTTCCCCTTGAGGATTGTTTGTTTGTTTGTTTGTTTAACGATGTACTCAACACATTGTAATTACGGTTATATCGGCGTCGGACATATGATTATGTCGAGAAAAAAACCCAGTGGGTAGCTGACAGGGATCGTCCCCTTGAGGAAATAAACTCACAAAAAACTGCAGATACACATACCATATACTGGCTTAGGAAGTGGAGGGGGGCAAGGAACATGTGCCCCTCCACTTTTCAGACATTTTGCTTTATATTTGCTTTATAATAGTGTAAAAGTGTGGGTAAATATAAAAGTGTGCCCCCCTCAATCACTTTTTGGTACCTTATTACACCAGTGACATACCATTACAAAAACATGATTGTGAATGTATAATAAATATAGAGACAAAAATAAATAAATAAATACATGTAAAAGAAATACTACACTGATAGAAAGAAGAAAGGGAACACACAAACAGTAATAGCAAATTCTGACTGCAACCAAAGCCCTCGTCCAGTGTCAGGACGTTAACCATGTTACAGGCAGTCATCTCCACAGTGCTAACTTCACATCACATTGATGTATTTTATACAGCCACCCTAGTACTGAATTACATTGGCTCTTAAATACCATGTTCCCTTATTTCTTTCCATCAGTATAAAAATATCCCATGGACTCTCTCTTGTACACACCTATCATGTTGCTACTGGTTTTAGTAGTTTGGTTTAACCCCGATTAATCAATCCTGAAACAATAAGCTTTCTAAGAGAATTTCTTAAGTACCGTAATGAAGGCTCAACAAATTAATTTGTTTTAATTCAAGGGCCATAACTGTCAAAAATGTGTGTAAAATTCAAATCTGATCTATAAATCTACATGATAAAAGTTTACACAAAATGTCAGCTCAATATCTTGAGGCAATGCGAAAAAAAGTGTTGAATTATGTAGGACAGATGGATGGATAGAAAGACAGATGGATGGATAGAAAGATAGATGGATGGATAGAAAGACGGATGGATGGATAGAAAGACGGATGGATGGATAGAAAGACAGATGGATGGGCAGATGGTAGTACTAAAGCAAATAGCATCCAGCTGGGTTAAAGTTTGAACTTTTGATAGAGCAGTTAATACCACAAGTCGTGCCATTAGTGATAAATGTGAGAGTTTTAGTCATAAAACACATTAGTTTCATCTAATACCACTGGAGACAAAACTTATAGTCTCCTCTGGTTGGACCAGTAGGGGACTAAAAAGATTAACAAGAAAAACAGATTAAACAGCTATAAATAGAAAGCAAATAAGAACAGGACTGTATCTACATAGGCTGTCTATAAATGGAATGATTACTGTTTTGTATTTGAAATGTGATGTGGAAATTCAATATATATATCAGTTATGTTCACATTTAACTCAGAAATGCAATAAATGTGTGTTATTAAAATGATGAGGAAATGACCTAAATATACAGATTTACCCAACAAGTAAACAATGAAAACAACACATGCTAGCTGCACCATGAGAACAAAAGCACATTGATTTGGTCCGTTTCTCAGCTTTCTCTATTAAACTGGTAACTAAATTAAGTCGAACATCATTATCTTCACCTGTGATATCTTAAGGTAAATAAATGGCACTGTAGTGATGTCACTTGTCAAAATGACGTCACTAGTTGGTTACATGAATATCTCAAGGTAAATAAATGGCATTGCAGTGATGTCACTTGTCAAACTGACATCACTAGTTGGTTACATGGATATCTTAAGGTAAATAAATGGCACTGTAGTGATGTCACTTGTCAAAATGACGTCACTAGTTGGTTACATGAATATCTCAAGGTAAATAAATGGCACTGTAGTGATGTCACTTGTCAAAATGACATCACTAGTTGGTTACATGGATATCTCAAGATAAATAAATGGCACTGTAGTGATGTCACTTGTCAAAATGACGTCACTAGTTGGTTACATGGATATCTCAAGGTAAATAAATGGCACTGCAGTGATGTCACTTGTCAAAATGACGTAACTAGTTGGTTACATGGATATCTCAAGGTAAATAAATGGCACTGCAGTGATGTCACTTGTCAAAATGACATCACTAGTTGGTTACATGAATATCTCAAGGTAAATAAATGACACAGTAGTGATATCACTTGACAAAATGACGTCACTAGTTGGTTACATGGATATCTCAAGGTAAATAAATGTCACTGTAGTGATGTGATTTGTCAAAATGATGTCATTGTTTACACTAATTCCTCAATGGACTCATAGTATGGTTTTTGAGAATAAAGGTAATGGATGATAGCAATACATAGAACAATTCCTGTTTTTCGGTCAAATTTGATCTACATCTTGTCTATGGTCAGCAACATTATCACATTCACAGCACAAGTGTGACTTGATTGCAAACTTCACAAAATCAGATACATCTCAATTACAAACTTCATAAGATCAGATAAATCTCAATTACAAACTTCATAAGATCAGATATATCTCAATTACAAACTTCATAAGATCAGATATATCTCAATTACAAACTTCATAAGGTCAGATACCTCTCAATTACAAACTTCATAAGATCAGATAAATCTCAATTACAAACTTCATAAGATCAAATACATCTCAATTACAAACTTCATAAGATCAGATACATCTTAATTACAAACTTCATAAGATCAGATACATCTCAATTACAAACTTCATAAGATCAGATACATCTCAATTACAAACTTCATAAGATCAGATAAATCTCAATTACAAACTTCGTAAGATCAGATACCTCACAATTACAAACTTCATAAGATCAGATATATCTCAATTACAAACTTCATAAGATCAGATACATCTCAATTACAAACTTCATAAGATCAGATATATCTCAATTACAAACTTCATAAGATCAGATACATCTCAATTACAAACTTCATAAGGTCAGATATATCTCAATTACAAACTTCATAAGGTCAGATACATCTCAATTACAAACTTCATAAGGTCAGATACATCTCAATTACAAACTTCATAAGATCAGATATATCTCAATTACAAACTTCATAAGGTCAGATACATCTCAATTACAAACTTCATAAGATCAGATATATCTCAATTACAAACTTCATAAGATCAGATATATCTCAATTACAAACTTCATAAGATCAGATACCTCACAATTACAAACTTCATAAGATCAGATATATCTCAATTACAAACTTCATAAGGTCAGATACATCTCAATTACAAACTTCATAAGGTCAGATACATCTCAATTACAAACTTCATAAGATCAGATATATCTCAATTACAAACTTCATAAGGTCAGATACCTCTCAATTACAAACTTCATAAGATAAGATACATCTCAATTACAAACTTCATAAGGTCAGATACCTCTCAATTACAAACTTCATAAGGTCAGATACATCTCAATTACAAACTTCATAAGATCAGATAAATCTCAATTACAAACTTCATAAGATCAGATATATCTCAATTACAAACTTCATAAGATCAGATATATCTCAATTACAAACTTCATAAGATCAGATAAATCTCAATTACAAACTTCATAAGATCAGATATATCTCAATTACAAACTTCATAAGGTCAGATACATCTCAATTACAAACTTCATAAGCAATTACAAACTTCACAAAATCAGATACATCTCAATTACAAACTTCACATGATCAGATATATCTTGAATGCAAACGTCACAAGATCAGATTATCTCAAATGCAAACTTCACAAGATCAGATATCATCTGTTTTCCTTTCAAACAGTATATTAAAATACTAGGTATCTGTGACAAAATGGCAAGGATGTGTCATATGGAGGTTACTACATGCTTCATCACAACTCAGAATGCATCGAAGACAACTTCAAGGTGGGAGAATCTGATGGACTTGGGCTCTGTAAAGACAAGGATAACATAACTATCAGGAGCAGAACACACAATCTGGGAAAATCACACAGCATGCATTTCAACGAGATTACACATACAACAACACATATACAGTCCACATCTCTAACTGCATTATGTTTCGAACTCTGTTCACTTTGTTTTCTCATGCACAGTTCAAGCAATCAACATCCGATTTGTTGTCATCGGCATGTCGTTTATTTATAAGGTTTTTCTTCACAGTTCAGGAACATTTTCATTAACAATAAAGTTCAGACAAGTAAGTAACTAAATACAACACTTTACATGTATTTAAAATCATTAATTTTACTAACTCATTTTTTTTATCTTAATTATGCTAAGTATGCTAAATTTTTGGGCCTCTATTGTAGTGAGTAGTATTCATAATAAGTGTATAAATTGTGTTAATTAAGAATCAATTGATTAAAAAAGAAAGATAGTTTACAAATTATTCACTGGTATGAACGTAATGCCTATCAGTATTGACAACAAGTGTTAGCGATGTGTGTTGATAAAAGACAGACCGGACCAGAATGCTTGACAAATTGAATTTTTCCTTTTAAAAACATATTAAACAAAGTGTTCATCAACTGTGCATAGTTAAAAAACATATATTTGTTCATGTAGTAGCCTTAAAAATGGAAAATGAAGAAACGCACATGCGCTGTAAAATAACTTTTGCAAACACATGTGCCTGAACGCAGTTAGAAATGTCATACTCTTTCCTGTTTACCTGAAGGTGTTTAACTTTTATTTACTAGAATGTATTTGTTTTACATCAACATTATTGATTTTTACGTTAATTGATTGCAATTTATTTTGTTTCAAGTTTCGTATATGAAAAATGTAGAATAGTATTTCCATAAATATTCTATTCTTGTTTTTGATGTTAGGTGAACAGTTTGGGACGTCGATGATATATATATAAAAGACATATTCATTCCACCTATTGGACTCAAAACATCAAACTTAAAGCTGGTAGGTACTTGGTTTGAATATTGGTATCGGCTTTAAAACAGTAAATGTTTATACTTATACCGAGTGTTCAAGGTGAGTCTGAGTGAGTGTTCGAGGAAAGTCTTAGTGTCGAGCTGAGTTTTTGCAATTATTTGAGTTAATATGTGTGAGTATTTGAGATTAATGTGTGTGAGTCTGTGTGAGTGTTCAAGGTGAGTTTGTGTGAGTATTTGAGGTTAATGTATGTGAGTTTTTGAGGTTAATATGTGTGAGTATGTGTGAATGTTCAAGGTGAGTCTGTGCGAGTGTTCAAGGTGAGTCTGTGCGAGTGTTCATGGTGAGTTTGTGCGAGTGTTTGTGGGGAGTCTGCGTGAGAGTTTGAGTCAGTGCGAGTGTTCAAGGCGAGTTTGTGCGAGTGTTCAAGGTGAGTTTGTGCGAGTCCGAGTGTTCGAGGTGAATATTCAAGGTGAGTCTGTGTGAGCATTCGACGTGAGTTTGTGTGAGTGTTCGATATGAGTATGTGTGAGCATTTGAGGTGAGTCTGTATGAGTGTTGAGAGCCGACTCACCTCCATCCGTAGTCTCATCTGCTGTTCTCTTTCCTCCTCCAGCAGCTCAGACTCCCAGTCACCTTCCACCTCGTGTGGGTCAAAACTGTACAGCGGCATCAGGTGATGGCGCAGCTTGTCCAGTCTGAAAAATACAAACGCTATCGTTATTAGTTTAACTACATCTATAATATATAAACAAAATAAAAACATAAAGGTACATTTATATAAATTACTGCATATAGATCAGGTGATGACGAAACTTGTAAAGTATGCTAAATAAATGTGTATGTATATTTATATAAACTATACATGGAGAAAACTATTTAATCAATCTATATTTTTCAAATAATTAAACTTACCTGTTTTTTTTCAAGATGAAAACTATCTGTAAGAAGATAACGTAAATAATTAATTATTTTAATTATTCATAATTAAGGATTTAAATTAACAAATGCTTATCATTGGTTTGAATACATTCTGTTTACCAATACCACTTTATTTTATATCTGAATCAAATAACCCACCAAACATTATATTTTTAATTAAGGTAGTAAAATTACAAACAGGCAGATGGATAACAACTTATAAATTCTGGAAACATTTTGCCAACTGTCACATCATGATTTACTGTGCAAATTTCAAAGATTTTAAAAAAGAAAATTAAATAACCTAAAACAAATTATACTGACTAAAAATAGTCTTAAAAAATAACATATCTATAAAATCCACTGCTAAAATAATGGGTCAGGTTCCAACATTAAACCCACTTTTATTAACTTTAGGGCGACCTTTGATAATGATCACAAAAGTAGAATATTAACATCAATATCTACCTAGATAGATATATATATATGTATATATATACACACATGATAAATCAGGCAATAGCAATCAGAAACTGTACCAGAATTATGATGAGCACAATGAAGATGATGGAACCAATGGGTACAAGGACATAGATGAGAACTTGATTAGACGACATTCCTGCATCAGGCAGATCCAAATTGACATTGGTTGTATTGCCAATATTACTACTGGTATTGAAGCCAGAAACCATCTTGTTAGCTGTACCACAGTAACTGGCTTGGAACAAACACTATCTAACATCCAGCTATTTCAAATCATTTACAATGCAAAGTGGAAACACAAACTTTTCACTGATTGTTTCAATGTTTGTGGCATGTGTAACTTTTCCTCCTTTTTTTTGCAAAAGCTTCACATTTCTAAAAGTATAACTTCTTATTTCTGGAAGAAACAAATACCACCAAAACTATCACAGGTATTCCTGCATATTAAACTCTTATGAATCGGAGGTGGGGAAAGCTGGAGATACATGGACCATTGCTGTCGGAGAAGGCTCTGCAATGAAAAATAAAGAACTTTAAAACTAACCTTAAACAGAAATATAATGTTTGTCTAATTTTGAAAAAGAAAAATAAGGAATGTTTGTTTAATCTTGATATCTGAATGACAACAATGTGTTCTTAATCTTGATAAAGAAAGGAAACTAACTGTTGTTTATAACCACCTAGTTGTTTTTATCAGCTAGCAGCTATTAATATTACTGGTAGGTTTTTATACGGTACAGAACCAAAGTAAAAACCTCACATCTGAATAATAAGGTTCATAATGTCTTACAAAACAGAAGGATATTCCTTTGGCACGGTCATCTAAGCCAAAGGTAGTTTTTATTATATATTAACACACAGATGTATGTGCTAGGGTTTGAACCCACGAATGATCTTGGCTTGCACGTCCTATGCACTAGCCACTATTAACAATTGTTGTTTAGCAGTTTTGTCAAATGGCATAACTTGTGTATTTTGCTGCCATGAACTAAATGCTGACAAAACATTTTAATGGAATGAGCAAAATCTGTACTGAATATGTTTTGTGTAGGTTCCATTTAACTTCATACTATTTACATATATATTGTAAATTTCCATGGTTTATGACTTATATCCATGTAGCTACTTATCTAAAAACATGGCATCCATTTGATATGATCAGAGACTGGTACCCATCTATTATTTGTGTGATTCTTTGAGACATGGCTACTATTCAATACAGGATTCTATGGTGGTCTTTAGTCAAATTTTATAACAGTATTCTGATAATCATACAGGCTTCAAAACTTGGTACCTGTGGAAACCTCTTATCCAACTGAACTTTTAAAAGCAAATACTTCTGCTTACCCATTCTTCTCACCAGGCAACCAAACTAATGATAATAACATGTTGTCCATGTTTATTAACATCACAAAGCTACAATATTTAGCATAAACAGGTCTTTCATCAACTGATCAAGTTCATGTAATGTGTTCCTCTATTCAAAGCAGGCCTCTATGCAAGCCCTTATGATACACATTTTAAAATTAGATTTCACTGTCAATGTCAAAGGAAGCTCCTGCCATAAAAGTCCTTCTATGATGTTAATCTTACTTTAATATTTTTGGGACCTGACTAATGCAGTTCGAGTACTCTCTTACCACGACAATACGACACATTATGGTAACACCATCGACATATTTTTCATCTACATGTATGTATAGGTAATGGGACAAGGGGAAGACATTTCAGATTTAAAGTATGAAGCATTGAAGAAGCAGTAATGTTAATGCCAAATGTATATATATTCGAAATTATCCGTATAAACTTACAAAATAGCAGACACATCCAAGCCAATCATTAATGTACTGTCACCATGTCGTCTGTAAATGGTTTGATGTAGTGCGTAACAAACGTACGAAATTGGTTAACTTCCGGTTGTCTGCTTTTTAGTTGTGTGTGCGATTTTGATTTTGATTTTGCTGTTTAAATTATGGAATAATTCTCTAAATCTTGTTATTGTTGTTTTGCACATGATGACTATTTATGAAACTATGTCTAATGACAATACAGAACAACTGATGAGACTTCAGTATCAAATAGTGTGAGTTTACTTATCTTTTCAGTTTCCTCCCAGTATTAAGTTGTACCATCCCGAGTACTCCGATTGTAAGAGAGGTAGACGGACAATGGACATAAATACGCTCTCATTACGTCATGTCATGTCATAGGGTTTAACGTGCACATTCAGAACAAGATGTTGTAGTGCACGCCTGTCGTGGGCGCAAGAACTTGCGAAGCAAGCTCTTTCGTCCAAGACAGAAGCTCGCATTACAGTCAGAGACCAAGCTATGTACTTTTTTTTTTTTTTTTTTAACAATTCCTAACAACCAGAGAGGTGGCAAAGATTTCAGCTCTAATACCACAGCAATCCTATGTTTGATGTCAAATACCTTTATTGCATTCACCTAATGACAAAAACACGAATAAGATATTTACAGAAATACTATTCTACATTTTTGAGCTACGATACGTGAAACAAAATAAATTACAATCAATTGACGTGAAAAATCAACAATGTGGACATAAGGCAAATATATTCTAGTAAATAAAAGTGAAACACCCTCCGGTAAACAGGAAAGAGTGCAACGTTTCTAACTGTGTTCAGGTGCATGCGTTTGAAAAAAGTGTCGTAGCGCATGTGCGATTAGTCATTTTTCATTTTTAATGCAACTATATATGTGTCTTAACTATGCACAGATGTCGAACAATTATTTAATATGTTTTTAAAAGAAAAAATTCAATTTGTCAAGCATTGTGGTCCAGTCTGCCTTTTATCAAAACACATCGCTAACACTTGATGTCATTACTGATAGGCATTACGTTTATACCAGTGAATAATTTTTACAAAAGTATTTTTTGACGAACACAATTTATACATTCAAAATTATTTACAATTGTTAAGAAGGATTATAAAAACTATTCACTACAACAGAGGCACAAAAATGTAGCATACCGTTTGCAGATCGAATATAATAATTGAAAACAAATTCTAACAACAGTGGTCTTAAAAATCATAAACTTTTAATGCTTTGACCTTGTTGATCTGGCACGTGTGAGATCATGTGATATGCACTGAATGTTAATTTATCTTTCTCCAGTTTAAGTCAATTTCTGCGAGTCTACCTATATCGTTAATTTTAAGGAATAAACAAAAACCACTTAGTAAAATTAATGGTTTTAGGTGTTTGTAAAGTTTTGTATTTAGATATTGACTTTTTTTAATTTGATTGTTAATGAAAATGTTCCTGAACTGTGAAGAAACCTCATATATGAATGACATGCTGATGAAAACAAATCGGATGTTGATTGCGCGAACCGTGCACAAGAAAACAATGTGAACAGAGTTGGAAGCATAACGCAATTGGGGACGTTGACGATACGTAAATCGTTTTCGAGTTAACTGATTACAAAAAATCCATATACATGTATTAATCACTAATACACACATTACAGAAAGAGACCCGACAGTATCCATATTCAGCTAAGCTTTGTCAAACTTCAAACAGCAGAATTCTAAGTTCGCCGACCTATTTCGTGATGTTGCGTCACATAATCGCCCACTCAGCCATTTCATCTACCAAGGGCCATCTCACCACGACAAGTGCCTGACAATCACAAAAAAAGTTTGTGCAGCACTGGCCCACCTTTAAATTGTGTACAAATTCCTTTTCTATGAAACCATCTTTACAGCATGCACATTCCATCGCAGAACAAAACGAAACTAATCCATGTTGTAATGTCACTTGGTATAAGATGGCCCCTGTAACTGTTGCACAAGCCAGGATCACCCAGTGGGCGATCACATGATCTACGTCATGAAATAGGTCACGGAGCTTTGTAATCGTTGCTGAATGTGGGTGCTGTTGTATTTCTTTCTGTAGTATGTATATTAGTGATTAATATGTGGATTTATTTTAATCAGTTAGCTCGAAAATTATCGATGTAAAGGTATTTGATGTCAAACATAGTATTGCTTTTGTATTAGAGCGGAAATCTTTGCCACCTGTCTGGTCAGGAATTGCCAAAAATACATGGCTTGGTTTCTGACTTTAATAAGAGCATATATTTATGTCCAATTGTCCGTCTAGCTCTCTTACAGTCAGAGTACTTGGGCTACTAACAAGATTGACAACAGTCACTTTTCGGACCCTTGTTTTGGCTTTGTAACCAGTAACATATAGCATAACCAACAGTAATTTTTGTATATGATATATTTGACAAAAGGTACTTTTTATTTCTTTCATGTTTTGAAACTTAATATTTTGTGCAGAATTATGAGAGGGAAAAAAAACCTACCTGTAAACAATGTTGTCTGCGTGTTTTAGAATTTAGACCACTTTTTATTTTAATGTGGCGAAGCATTGTAATAATATAGCTAATTTTGAATTTGAATGACATCAGTATTCCAATGAAGGAAATGTTTTATTTAATGATGCACTCAACACATTTTGTTGACAGTTATATGGCATCAGATACATAGTTAAGGACCACATAGATGTCGAGAGAGAAACCCGCTGTCATGACAACTCTTTTCGATTAGCAGCAGTATTCCAATGACATTACTTTGCATCTCCTTACAATAACCATAAACCAAGTACATGATATTTCCAAGCGAAATTACAGTAAGATATGCTATATTTATTGTGTATGAAGCCAAACAAGGGAGCAAAAAGTAACTGTTGTCATCCTCAGAAACTATTCCAATGTTTTGTCTTACATGTTTGTTCTATGAAAATGTTTGATGGTAATCATTGATAAATAAAACATGACTTCGTTAAAACTAGTTGTGTTTGCATTTTGGTTTAATATACATGTACAAGTGATGTTGTAATATAGTGACACAAGATCACAGATTTAAGATATACAGTCAAACCTGTAATCAGCGGTCACCTGCCATAAATGCACCTGTAATAAGCTGTCACTTGTCTGATGTGGCAAGCGGCCACCCAAATCAGATCCCAAATCGCTAAAATACGTGTATTAAGCAGCCACATTAAATGTTTACTAATATACAAAAGGGATATTTTAACAAATAACTGTGCAGCAAATAATCGATCTTCACACCTTCAGAAATACCAGTATGATTTAAGAAAGTATGACCCTGCATTGCAGTTAATTGCCTCTGCTAATTGCTACACTTGACATTTGTAGATTCATTTACTGACAAAATACTGCATGAAGTTGGAATTAAATAGAAAAAGAAAACAAACTTGTTGCGAACAGTTATGTTAATACATTCCATTTGCATTTTTTCTGAAGCAGACATGTCATACGTTGATTTATAATCATCTGTGAAGCACACATCTATTGATTAGCAGTACAGACAGTAAAATAAGAAACAACAAGAAATGTTTTAAAGGAAACATGACA
>JAECMU010028580.1:0-21121 GCA_016106625.1 Dracogyra subfuscus | reverse complement strand
GGTCATGCAGAATAAAATATAATGGTTTTAAGTAGAAAGGTTTTGTGAAGGATACTAAGTTCATAGACGTCATCAGTAGGTAACACTGTAAATACTAAGGAGTATTACTATACACTTGTTTCCATTTGTATTTTCAGACAACGAAACTGGACGAAAAGAATAGCTGTACCTTATGTCAGAATGCCAATAGCCTTACAAGGAAGTTCAAAACAAATTTACAGTGCATGAACAAAGATATAACAAAGTCAGAAAAACTTAATGAAGCCCACCAAACATGTGTTAGTCGTTCATTGGGTGACAATGATGTTAAGTCCAAACTGACTGTTGATACAGATGTGAAGTCCAAACAGGTTGTGAATGATAATATTAAACCCAAGCTTGTTGTTGCTGATGATGTTAAACCCAAACTGGTTTCAACAGATAAAGATGTTAAACCCAAATTGGTTTTAACGGATACAAATGTTAAACCCAAACTGGTTTCAACAGATAAAGATGTTAAACCCAAACTGGTTTTAACAGGAAAGGATGTTAAACCCAAACTGGTTGTTGCTGACAAGGATATTACATCCACACTGGTTGCTGTTGATACTAAGCAAACTTTACAAATGTCTCATGTGGCAAGGAATCAGACTGTTTCTGATGTTAGTTATGAAACAAAATATCTGCATGCTGCTATCAAGGATGAAGATGTGAAAAAGGAAACTGACAAAAGAGAGGTTAGTCGAAATGAACCGAACAGTGCAGTGAATCAACAGGAGAAAAGCAGCACTTTCTGGCATAGTGTAGCTTATTTATCAAAAAAGAAAAAAGACAGTATCAAGAAAGAACTGGACACGGATACCAAATATCTCAGTGAATCTGGTCATTGTGAGGGTGAAAGCAAACCGGTAGAACCATGTTGTGTGAAAGATGAAAAGCCCCCGCCTAATGAAGTGGAAAAGAAAAATATGATTGTGAAAACAAGTGACACTGATGATATTGATGTCATAGGAACTCACACACAAGTTCAGATTCAAGCTACCGTGGAGAAGAAGACATTATCAATCAAATTTAAAAAGAAAGAAACCAAAAAGAATCTCGAAACTGTTCCAGTGAATCCAGTGTCGAATATTCAGAGAATTTCCACTTTAGGAAAAACCTACTTACCCAGCAAAGGTGTTCAGGAAAAGATCCACGAGGAAGAGGTATGTGTAAGTGTAGCATGTTCTTCATCAGCAGTTCTGCGCCAACCTTCACCTATACAGTCTGCAAAATCTAAAACACCTACAGCTCCAGTCAGTGTTTCAAGTGTGAAAAGGTTACCAGTGACAAAACAGCTTGAAACTGTGTCCAGTATTTCAAAATCTGAAACTATTATGTGGAGAAACGCTGAACCTGTTGCAGCAAAAGTGAGTACATCCTCTGATGCGAGACATGTGGAATACACTCAGTCTTGGGGTGGCAGCAGCGGATCCCTTGATGTGAGGCATGTGCAGTATGTTCAGTCTCGGGCTGACACAAGTGGACAGTCGATTCCAGTACTAGGTGCAGCTCGAGGGACACAACAGAAGAGTGACCAATCAATACATACGACTGTATCCAGTGAATGGAGTAGTCAGGCTTCTGGCTACCAGCAAGTTCCTGTATTGTCATGTCCTTCTGTATCACCTTATGTAGAAACACCAGCAATTCAGAATGCAGTTGTTTCAGGCAGTGTAAAATATGTGTCGCAGAATCCACATGAATATGTATCCAGTCAGCCTCCACCTTACGCCACAGTCCATTCTCTGACTCGCACACAGCCTGTACAATCAAGTAGCTATCTTTCCCATCATGTAAATGTAGCAACAACTAGGCTGGCATCGTCGGGTCCAGTTCCTACTGCAGTGTCATCTGCTTCTGTTGGTGCTTTTCGACCACAGGTTCCACAATACCATCATCTTACTGCACCTGGAATACCAACCCAGTTTCGTCCAGTTACAAACATTTGTCCTCCTGCAGCACTTCCATCAATTGGTGTCCGGCAGATGACTCCGGTGATTCCCAGAGTGAGCTACCCACCTGTGGGTCACTATGTGTCATACCCACGGGCTCCTTCAACTGTTTTGCCACATCGTGTACCAGCTGCACCTCTTGTGCAGCTGCAGTATCCTGGAGGATTTCAGCCAACTTACTTCAGGCCAGTGTCTGCAGTTGCACATCCTCAACTTGTCAGACAAGATCAAAATGCTCTTCAGTATTCTGGTTATTATCCAAACACACAGAAACCATCCACCAAATCTTCAGATCTGACTGAGTGGTTTGCTGATATTGTTGCTCCTAAACGAGAACAGTCCAGATCACCAACGTTTAGTGAATCGGACGATTCGGTAACGAGCTCCATAAGTTCTGATGGTAGAAAGAGAGACATATCAACTTCTGATTGTTCCATAGACTCACCTATGGCAAAGAGGAAACGACCGGTGGTGACAAACCTCCGTCATATTCCTCTAGAAGATTCAGGAGGTGGTACAGCAAGTGGGTCACACTCAGAACAGTCAAAACAAAAAAATAGTGGTTATTTTTTAGTCCATTCTAGCCGGGACACATCTCTTGGGGATATGTTGTGTGCTGGCAAAGACAGAAAATCAACCGATTCCCCATCTAGTCATATGCTTGAAACAAACTGTGAGGTTACTTCTAAAAGGCAAAAACATAATGATGAAGTTGAACCAACAGAAACTTATCACATCCAAAATAAGGATGAGAACAGAAGTAAACATAATCAATTTGAAAAAGGATTTAAAAGCATTGATCCAGACAGTAACAAATCTGAAAAAGAAATCATCAAAAGCTGTACTGCAGAATATAGGACATTTGAAAAAGAGACAGAAGTAGATACTGATGGCAGAAATGTTTCTGGTTTTTCACATTCTGTTGTTAATAAGTATAAATCAGATTCTTTAGACGTTGAAGTCTCTAACACAGTTGAAGAAGGCTTGTCATCATCAGAAACAGAAACGGAAGCAGGTTATACCTCATCAGATTCTGAACCTGCAGGTAATAATGTTAATATAATAGCACCAGTAAGTTCATCATTTAATTCCTCCTCCTGTCATTTGCCTCAGGATTTGCTGTCAAAGGTAACAATAAAAGATCTATCGGCAGCACGGATGACAATTCTGAATGCTTTAAATCAACTGCCTGCGAGTACTGCCACTGATTGTGAAGGTTCAAAAACGCCCGACACTAATAATACTCCTGATGAAGAAGATATTTATGATCCTTCAGTACCAACAGTTGATTCAGAAGAAGAAGGCGAGTTAAAAAGTGATGACACCCAGGATTGGGACGATCAAAAAAGAGAAACAAAATTTAAAAATACATTTGTTGCAAGAGGAGAAAGATGCCCGAAAAAAGAAGAAAAAATTTCTGAAGCTTTAATTGACAGTGCATCAAGAATCTATCAAGCAAAAAAGGTTGCCAGTGAATGGTCAGAAATGCTTATTCCACACAAGTCACATATACAAAGTTCCAAACCAAGAAGACATATAATTGATTACCAAGATGACATGAATGATAGTTTATGTAATCAATCTCCAGCAAAGAAATGGAAGCCCATCTCTTTGGAGAATGTTCGGGATAAAGACATACATAAGCAAAGATCAGAAAGAACCAGACATGCTCTAGAAACATGCAGTTCAATGCATAGACAAACTGAGACAATGAAGTTGCAGCCTATTTCGTGGGAAAATGTTTCCCAAGAGACGAATAAACAGAGATCAGAAAGGTCAAAATTTATCTTAGAATTCTCCAGTTCAAAAAAGAAACTGTCTGATACAAAAAGGTTGCATCAAAGGTATTGGGAAGAGTCCTCTAAGGAGACTGATAAGCATGATTTCTCAGAAAGAACTAGTTCAAAAGGTAAACACTTTGACACAAATAAAGTGAAGTCTGCTTGTGAAGATGTTAAGCAGGAGTCAAATAGGCCAGTGTCAGAAAGAATTTCCAGTTTCAGAGGTACACTCTCTGGCATAAACAAATCGAAGTTTGCTTCACACGAAGATGGTTTTCAGGAGTCCAACCAGGCAACACCGAAGGGAGCAAATTATGTTCAGAGTGGTAATGATACCCTAACTCTAGGACAGTACATGAAGGAAAGATTGAACATAGCTGATCCTTCAAAACTAAAGAATAAGCTCCCTTGGTCACTGAATCTGGACATCAACAGTCAGCCTAGAAGTAAGAGGAAAAGGATCATTCACAAAGCCAAAGTTATTGCTTCACACCACAGTGTGGAAAAGAACAAGATGAAGAATGATGAAAACAACTCTGTTGATTCTCCCATGTCTGATCTCTCCCTTCCTGATTCACCAAAATGTGTGGAAAAAATAAAGCTGGAAGATTTTACCAAAGATAAAATATTGCTTGAGCTTCAGCTTGTCCAGGAATGTCTCAAGAAGTGCTCTGTAATTGAGAAACCCAAAAGAGATACCGACATGGCTTCAATGCATGACAGTTACATGACACCATGTCATATTCAGCCAATGGTTAAAAACAGTTTGTATCAGTCAAGGATTTCAAATCCTTTGAGTAATTCGGTACATTTGAACACAATGCCTACTGCAACCTCTGTGTTCAACAGAGACCATATGTTACAAAATGCAGATCAAATGACATATAATCTGTGCCAAGCAATTCATCAGACTTCTGTCAGTCCTTTTGGAGAGTTTCAGTCTGTTGACAGAATGAATACAGAACAAAACCTACAAAATCTGATGTATAATTGTAGTACTGGTTCATATTCAAACAATACAGAATACATTGAAAACATTTCTGAGGATTCTGTAGTTGGATCTAATGCCAAAGAGAGGGAAGCTCTGACTGAAGTGGAACAGGATCTTCTCGAAGCTCTTCGTAATCAGGTTTACATTGGAAGATCTCACCAAAAGGTCCCTAATGACATCTTGTTTCCCAGTGAGACGACGAAGCTGTATACAGAGGAAGGATGTTTCTTGCTCCTGCTGGTACCAATATCCAAAAAACCGTACCAGCGTCTTCTGAACATGAAAATGAGCCTCCAGAAGATGTTCAAGGAGAAGTTCCTATGTGTCAGTCAGAACAATACTGCGCGTGTGATGGAGTTGAACAAAGAGATCAAGAGAGTGCAGAATCAGAGGAAGACTCTGTTGACAACATTCACGGGGTCCTTAGGCAAGAAGCGGCTTCGACGTTTGAACTTGATGAAAAACCGCTATGATCTGTGCGTAAAGTTCCTCATCCGACAGTATGGCAGAGAGTGTCTTGACCGGTTGCTGTACGTACAGACTCTGAACAAAGCTATAAGAAGTCACGTGAAGATTGTCGAGAGAGAACTGGTATGTAATTTCAAACATGTGCATTTGTTTTCTATTACTGTACAACTAGTATATTAATGTTTTTGTTTTATTGTCCTAAAAATGTATCTAAGTAAATTCTTCTTAAGTGTTTGTACCTTTTTAAAAAGAGTTTCAAACAAATTTATTTTTCTAAAACATAGTGCTCATTCGACAAATAATATATTTAATCTTATTTATAATTTATATTCATTAATTCATGCTCGTATTCAATTAAAGTTAAGCATGCTGTCCTATACAGACATCACAGCAAGAAATGTTTGGGTATGTCGCTATGGAATTGAATACAACCACAGACATCAGGGGCTGTGAGGGCCTCCCCAAAAAAGAAAAGAAAAGAAAAGTTTAGAGTTAAGAAACTCCTACAGTAATGATAAGTAATTAATTTTGTCAAAAGGTTAACTTAAAAACAAAAATCTGCACACAAAAAAAAGAAGGTTTGGTATGGTGCCATGCCAGTTTTACTCGCTAGCAGAAAGTCTGCTGTGTTGTCATACAGGGCAAGTGTTAATAGTTAAGTGTTACTGGCAGATGACTTGGTGGTGGAACTGATTATCTCAAGTGCAAGAGGTTTGTACAATCACTTCCTTTCATTAATCTTACTGAATTTTCCTAAAGTGCTCGACAGCTAGCATTTATAATATATAGTGATATGTGCTGTCCTGTCTTACTATACTTTGATAGCCCACGATTAAAAAAAGAAAGAAGGTTAACTTGAACTAAAGAAAGAGAAGCTTTGACGGTGACATTGAACAGAAAAACACACTGTACATTTAACTTTGTTCTTTTTCAAGAAAAAAATAGTGTTATTAGAAACAGATGATGTATTTCTGGTCGTACACTTATAGAAGTTTAAAATCTACACTGAAGGATGTAATAAATTCTTGCCAGTACAAACAGACGTTCATGATTTACTGTACCACAATTACATTGGTTTTCCATTGACAAAAGTATGCTATAAATCTATATAAGTTCATCCTTTTTAAACTCCACCTCTCACAGAGTCAAATATGGGTATCTTGGTTTGCGAAATTGGGTACAACATTGGTTACCACATAAACTTACGAGTGGTGCATGCATGGTGTTTTGCACACTTCAATTTTTCATTGACAGCAGTTAAACTCATATGCTGCCAATATCTGGACTATTGGCTGTCAATCAAAACATTGAATGTGTACAAATAGCCATGCATATGTGGGAACTGGCCTGGTACTTATAAACGGTTAGAGTCGAAGTTCTAATATAGTCTGAGATGTAAACATCATTGCAATGCCATACAAATTGTATGCATGTGATGTCATTAGAGATTGAGTCTGGAACTCTAAAACATTTTATAAGCATGGGCCCTGGTGTCAAGGATACTAGTAGGACACTGATGTCATGGGCACATGTGCCAAGGAGCAGGACGTGCTGCCATTATATATGGACTATCATCTATATTGCAGGCATGGGACACGACGTAGCCTAGTGGTAAAGCGTTCGCTTAATGCACGGTCAATCCAGGATCAATCCCCATCGGTGGACCCATTGGGTTATTTCTCGTTCCAGCCAGTGCTCCACAACTGGCATAATAAATGTCATTGTATCCTGTATGTTGGATGGTGCATATAAAAGATCCCTTGCTGCTAATCGAAAAGAGTAGCCCATGAAGTGGCGACAACAGATTTCCTCACTTATTATCTGTGTGGTACTAAACCATATGTCTGACACTATATAACCGTAAATAAAATGTGTTGAGTGTGTCATTAAATAAAGCATTTCCTTCCTATATTGCAGGCATGTCCTTCCCTTTGAGGATTCTGAATGACCTACTTTGCAGACCATGCCAGAGAGATTCAGCATTATAGTGCTCAGCTAGCATCTTGCCGGGAATGCTGTTATATGACACAAAAACAAAAATCATCACAGATCTTTTTTAAAGATGAGCTGCTTCTACTGAGATGACATTCTGCTGAAGAAATGTTTTCATGAGATGTACCTGTGTGGCTGTGTGTAATTAAATGTATGTTGTTAGCAATGAAATATTGTACAGTGTAAGACGGATGCAATATATTGAAATTTAGAAACCACATGTAATCATGAAACATAGTAGTCTTAAAATGCAGTAAATGGGTGGATGAATGGAAGTTGGACAAATGGATGGAAGCCACTGGCTTAATGAAACTGTCATCATACTTTCCGTGTAGGACCGACACCCAGTATTGGTACTGTTGTAGCTACACGCTTGCTACATATCTTAATTAGCATGGTGATTGAACTGTGCTAATAAAATTCTTTTAACATGCAACTTAAAGTTATGGCTGATAATACAGCAGTTGTAGACCTATATTTAATACCTGTAGCAAACAAATAATGCCAACAATTTAATTCTGAGTAATAAATGTAAATGCTGTTCAAAACTGTAAAAATAACTGTAATAGCTGCTCATTCACAATTTAAAGTTTTAGTGAAAGAAATGCATTATTAAGCATAATATGTTCTGCAATGTTAAACATATATGAACTTCTATGAAGTTGATTGATGTTAAGTATGTTGTTAATAAAAGACAAAACTGAAATAATTATTTTCTTTACATGTGTGAGCAAGATTTTGTCATCACAACCGTACTAATATCCATTGTCAGTCCCACACTGATACTGAGCTGGTAGTTTGTGCTCTTCAGAGGCTGTGTCATCAAGTCAGGATCATTAATAAACCTGTAGGATCATGTTGACACTTACCAAATATTACAACCACCTAATCCAGTCAACACTGACAAATAATGGTGTTTGCCAGGTACATACACATTTGGGTTCAGTGTTATAGGTAACCAGTATTAATTACCAGTAATATGTATATAGATGCATGTGTAGAGGTGAGTTTAGGAGGTGATACACACACACACATTCACACACCTACACACTTCCTAGCTTTAATGCATTTTGTGGGGTAGGATTACCAGACCCCCTCCTAAACACTTTGCTTCTCCTCCCCCCCCCCCTGCACAAATTCCTGCATACATGTCTGGTGTATCATTCTGCTACATTAGAAAATATTTCTTGAATAATTAGTTTTCTTTATTGTATGAACAATAACTATATGTTGTTTTAAAAAATTATTGTTAAGGCTATTTTTGTTTCTGTTCATAATGTACATTGTATCCATTTCTGTTTAGCAGTATTTTTTGTTAACAGTGGCTTGTTTTTTTAGAAAGTAACATGTGTTTGTATTTTAATTTCAGTGCTAGTAACACGTGTTGATGAATAATGTTGAATACTCTTTTCATAAATGTTTTAATTAAATATTCTCTTAAACACTACTCTCTTGTTAAAATGGAGATATGTTTTTCCTCTATCAAAACAATAGTTCAGTTAATATATATTAGATTAGATAGCAATTTTTCTTGCTCATTTGGCAGTTTTAATTTATTATTTGTGTTGATATCCGATTAAGGTTCAAGCACGCTGCCACGAGCACACATCTCAGATATCTAGGTTATATGTCCAAGATAGTTGGTTAGCTGTTAGTGAGAGAGAAGAGAGTGTAGTGTAGTCATTAAAACTTGCTCGGGCTGGGAGCCGGTACTGGGCTGCGAACCCTGTACCTACCAGCCTTAACCAGGACACCACAAAGTCTGGTATATTTCTTGTTTCTGTAGCCAACGGTGGGTCGGTTGACCCTCACCACAATATACCCCCTGGACACCCCTAAGCAACTCTTAGTAGAAGGTATATTTAATAACTTTGATATCTGATGTCCGTGAGAGCAGTCTACAGAATTAAGCTGTTTACAGTATGACATCACTGAAATTACATGACATACTTGTATATTTTGTTATTAAGGCTTTAAATAAATATGTTTTTCATTTTCTTTGAATCACACGTTTTATAGGCCTACATGTAAGTAACTTGGTAAGATGTAGTGTATACATTTTTAACACAAGAAAAAACCACAAACAAGTTACTTTTATAAAGTGATCAAAATAACAAGTAACCTTTTCATACATCTTTGTCTCATTAGGTTCAGTATTTATTGAACTACTAATGGTACCGGTACAGAATTTTACACCATCTCATGGGGTGGGATGTCCAGTAGTAAAATGTTCACTTGATGCGCAGTCGATCTGGGATCGATCCTCGTTGGTGGGTCCATTGGGCTATTTCCCACTCCAGCCAGTGCATTATGACTGGTATATCAAAGGTCGTAGTATGTGCTATCCTGTGTGGGATGGTGCATATAAAAGGGCCTTTGCTGCTAATCAAAAAGAGTAGTCCATGAAGTGGCAACAGTGGGTTTCCTCTCTCAATATCTGTGTGGTTCTTAACCATATGTTTGATGCCATATAATCATAAATAAAATGTGTTGAGTGCGTCGTTAAATAAAACACTTCCTTCCTTCCACCATCTGAAGGTGTATTTTTATACCCCACATGAAAAATATTTTCAAAATTTATATTCATGAATGCATTCGTACTAAGACTTGTAATTGTTTGCATGAATAATTATAATAATATTCATGAACTTACAAAAAGATTTGATTGTATTCATGAATGTTCATTAATATATTTGGTAAACCCAAGGGACAATAATTAAAAGTATTAGGTAACCAGAAATTGGTAATGTGATTAGGTAATTGATTGTTTGTTTACTTGAATTAAATATGTGTAACCTAATCAATTGCCAAAAACGTGCAACGAAATTGTATTACTGTTACTGAGATTTAAATTATTACATGTCTTCTGAAGTTTGTATCCCTTAATTTCACAATGTGTAATGGTTCACCAAAAAGTAGTATCTGACTGATAGTTTGTATGAATTTAATTACGTAAACGTCAAACAAAGGTCAGATTGCATGAAATGCTGTGCCTTGTAAACCTGTCTCATACAAAAAATAAAAACTGTATTGGTAACACTGTCTTATATCTTTAACCATGCTTTTGCTGTTATATATCATTCAATTTATAAATTATTTGACTGAATATTGGCTAATCACCAAACGATAAATTCCTTCAAGTATGTTGTATATTCAGAAGTTGTTATTGCTCATATAACTTTCTAAAACAGCATAACAGTTTGCTCTGATAGTCTGACATCTGAAATAAAAATATGAAATGGTATTCTTAACCCTCAGATCCGAAAAGACCAAATAACCAGCTGTCTTTTAAAACAAATGTATTGAACAAGTCAGAAGTGGTATACAGCAGCACGGAATGAATACTGGGACTTAATAACTGCTGCTAGGTAGGTGACAAAGAAAAACACAGTATTAGAACATAATCATAAACCCTCTCTCTCTCTCTCTCTCTCTCTCTCTCTCTCTCTCTCTCTCTCTCTCTCTCTCTCTCTCTCTCTCTCTATACTAGTATATACATCCATAGGTGTCTTATCCCTTCATCCCTACACTATGATTTTGCTATAATCTTGGCTCACACAGTGTTGACTGACATCAAAGGACATGGTATGTACTACCCTGTCTGTGGGGTGGTGCATATAAAAGATCCCTTGCTGCTAATCAAAAGGAGTAGCGAAGTGGCGACAGCAGGTTTCCTTTCTCAATATCTGTGTAGTCCTTAATCATGTCTTAGGCCATATTTACCATAAATAAAATGTGTTGAGTGTTGTCAAATACTTTCCTTCCTTTGTCATGGTGTTACATTTGAGTAATTATTTCACATTCTAAACATGTGCTGATAAAACTCTTCACTGGATTTGACTCCACGCTTGAGTCTCACTAAGAAATATTTAAGCAAGAAAATTTTATGTTACATTAATATCAAATATTTACATTGTGTAAATAATCTGTATATATACTCTTAAAAGAAAGCAGGGGAACTCTAATAAGAATTTACAGTTGCTAAAATTGTGGGGAATGGTTATATGATAACAGTGAATTAATTGGGCAAACATTACAGCCAGTAGTTCAGTATTACAGTAGGCTTTATGACCACCAAAGATCTTGAAGGACGATTGGGATCAGAAGTGAAATCTGAAAGTAGATGTTTTTTATCAGTAAATCACAAATTCAAACAATAAAAATAACTAAAAACAAAACAATAACAACTGTATGATCAACAGAAAGAAAAAGATTGACAGAAATAATGTTCCACAGTGATTTGATTAATCCTGGAAATTGTCAAAATTGAGAATGATGCCCCACACAACTGCATGATGCATGTGTAAACTATGGAATGTGTTTCGATGTGTTGATAAACAGGCCTAAACGTTCTTTACTAGGATGTCTGTGGTCAAAATTTATGTTCGGTCTAATAGTTCATATCAACATTAATATTACAGGTTCCCCTACCTTTTTTTTAAGTGTATATATTTACATCATGGACATGTGGGTGGACATGTTGGTTTTGAAACATAATATTTCAATACAGGTGTACATTACTTTGCTGTCATGCCATTCGTAAAAGATTATATCTTGCAGTTATAATCATATTTATTTTAACAATTTGTTTTGCTACGACTTCAGCAGCTGCAGCATTGGTCCAACTTAATTGAAATCTTTAAAAGCAGCATTCAGGCCAAAATCATCAACAGGAATTCATGCATAATGTCATTTTAATTAGTCAACACTTTCAAAAACAAAAGTAAAGAATATAAAGCAATGTGTTTACTTTCTGACTGCAAAAGATACGAGGACTACAGATATCCTGAAAGACCTAAAACATATTTTATAGTCTTGATGACTAATTAGTAATCACATAAAGAAATTAAATTATTTCTTTTATTATTAAAAGCAGAAAAAAAAATCCTTTAGCCTGTACATTTACAATACATAGTTATTAAAATGTAGGCACAAGAAGCACATTGACCATGGCTACTTCATTTAGAAAGGGCATGCTAGAACACATCTTGTACAGTAGTTATCATATTCATCGACTCAAGTTCTGTATCAGTGGGCTATTTCTCGCTCCAGCCAGTGCACTACAGCGTACATGTGTATGTGCTATCTTGTCTTGTGAGATGGTGCATATAAAAGATCCCTTGCTGCTAATCAGATAGAGTAGCCCATGAAGTGTCGACAGCAGGTTTCCTCTCTCAGTATGTCCTTAACCATATGTCTGACACCATATAACCATAAATAAAATGTCTTGAGTGTGTCATTAAATTAAACATTTCTTTCTTTCAGTAGGTATCATATCTGTAGACTGTTGTAGAAAGCCAGTCTCATAAGTTGCTCACTATGTTAAGTTATGCAATTTGAATTGCAAATCATTTGGATTCAACCCACATTGGTGGGCCCCATTGGGCTATTTCTCATTCCAACCAGTGCACCACGGCTGGCATAGCATAGGCCTTGGTACATGCTATCCTATATGTGGGATTTGTGCATATAAAAGATCCCTTATTTTTTTTTTTTTAAACAATATTTATTCAAATAAATGAAGTGGATTGGTAAACAGACATTAAGCCTATATAAATGCCTCTCCACGAGATGGTTACATACTGTAAACATTTCACTGAAAACATTTCACTGAATGATACAAAATATAACATTACAAAAACAGAATTTCAGCCATTACACAACTACAAATACTGGGTTGGGTTTAAACATACAGTAAACCGATCCATTATTACTAATGGATAAATATAGAGGCTTTCCTCTTGAAGACTATTTGACAAAATTTCCAAATGTTTGACATCCAATAGCCAATGATTAATAAATCTATATACTCTAATGATGTTTAAACAATACAAAAAAAAAAACTTTCAGGGGTATGAAATAGTTCTAATGATTGGGTGGGTTTTTTTGTATTTGGGATGATATTAAAATAATGACTGGCATTGTTTTCATCAATTTGTCTCGCTCTAATTGACAAGACAAAAATCAGTTTTTTTTAATTGCTTATGATTAGGGTGAAAAATGTCTTGCTTTTAATTGGCATGTAATTATCTCTTCACAATATGGTGCATCAAAACTAACAAAACTAAGCTATTAAAATAAATTGTCTGATAAACTTGATATGGCAATCAAACCCCTTATGGAATTGGTGGTCATCTTTAACAAAATGAAATTGTGTAAGTGATACTGATATTTATTGTTGACTATTTATTATCATTATCTTAATTAAAGAGTAAAAATAATACTGCATTGAAAACATTGGGTTTTTGGGTGGGTTTTTTTTAGCATTTCAGTATATATCAATTCCCCTTCCAGTGAGGGGTGGGGTGGGTAGGTAGGTAGTGTATCATCTTCAACTGAAAGTGGGAGTCCCCCTGTTTCCAGTGCTAATGTTTAATTATATTATTATAAAATGGTGAATACCTTTTCACTGGTCTTGTATCAAGGTTCAGTATTTAGTGGGCCTAATTGATACCTGTCCCCAATTTCAATGACACACATTTTTCTTTAGACATTCAAAGTTTAAACCTCAATCCAGCAATTAAAAGTGATAAGATTGGGCAAAGTTGTAGAATTTTTTTTTTTTTTTACCTTTTGCTTATGGCATATTACTTAGAATTTTGAATACTATTGTTACTTGTTATAGGTAAAATGTTGTAACTGTTGTATATTTAAATTAACCAGTGCATTGTACAACCTACCAGTCAATGTTCATGAT
This sequence comes from Dracogyra subfuscus, assembly GCA_016106625.1. Taxonomy (NCBI): domain Eukaryota; kingdom Metazoa; phylum Mollusca; class Gastropoda; order Neomphalida; family Peltospiridae; genus Dracogyra; species Dracogyra subfuscus. Next base: position 7,219 of record JAECMU010028580.1, on the reverse strand, counting down.
TTTTTTTTTTTTTTTAATGCAATGTTTTAAATGTACAATGTATATTAAAGCAAATGGCAATCTCTGTTGTGTTGTGTTGTGTTGTATGAAGTAGAAGAATTTCAAATTATTTTCATGATGTTGCAGATTATACTTTGCAACTGAAATCTTCTGTTTTAGTTTGATTATGTACTACAAATAATCAGCATTTTTTAGACATCTCTGGAGTGAGGCACAGAAAGGTTTATTATCATAATTATAAGTGCTGTATTTAGCCTCTTCTTTTTGCAATACATAATGTATTGCAAAACAAAATAAAAGAAAAAAAACAACAAAAAAGGGTAAAAATAACTAAAAATAACTTTTGCATTATTTAACTCTAGAATATCATAAATGGAAGGTGCTGTCAGTGGGCCTAATCATGGGCACTGGCCTTGGTGGTGTCGTGGTTAGGCCATCGGTCTACAGGCTGGTAGATACTGGGTTCGGATCCCAGTCAAGGCATGGGATTTTTAATCCAGATACCGACTCCAATTCCTCATTGATTGATTGAATGGATATTTAACGACACCCCAGCACAAATAATACATTGGCTATTGGGCATCATACAATGGTAAAAATTTAAAATAAAATGTTAGGTTAAAACACAATGTATAGAGCTGTGCAGTGGTACATGAAATTCAAAATGCCAAGTCAAAAACAGTAAAGAGCTGTGCACAGTAATACATATCACAGTTGTTTAAAAGGCAAAATTCATGTTAAAATCAAATATTACACAAAAGTAAATATAAATTTGGAATAAAATCCAGTTTCTTTTAAAAACTTTAGTACAAGTTCAGGGTGGAATCTAAAGGATTCCACCACATCCCTTGCTTCGAATATATCCTTTCTAGTCTGGATCAGATGATTACACTCCACCAAAATGTGGTGCACTGTCAGTGTACACTAACAATGCTCACACTGAGGTGGAGGATCCTTCTTCAGAATAAATAAATGGGCGATGTAAGTACGTCCGATGCGAGCACCACACAAAACTATTTCATCCCTTCTGCACTGCCTATAGGAGGACTGCCACTCTCAGGACTGGCTTAACAGAATGAAGCTTGTTCGCAACCGCACCGTTCCATTCATCTTGCCAAGTAGAAAATATATAATTATTTACTTCATGTTTGAAATCACTATAGGGGATACCAGCATTGGCATGTGGCAAAGTCAAAGCTGACTTGGCAGCACAGTCTGCCTTTTCATTGCCTCTGATGCCAACATGGCTGGGTACCCAACAGAACACACCATTCTTATTGTTAATAGATAAAAAGACACACTTTCGTATCAGCATCCCAATTAAGGGATGTTCCAGCTTCATATATTGTAAAGACTGAAGACACGAAAGTGAGTCGGTATAGATTATAAATTTAGAGGAGCTAGAGTTTTTGATTTCCTCTAGGGCTTTAATAATTGCCCAAGTTTAGGCACTATGCCAAATCAGGCAATCTCATAGAGATTATTTTGTCTGATGGAAAAACTGTTGACCAAGCCACAGAATTCCCATCCCGTGACCCATCCGTGTAAATAGGGATGTAGTCACGGTATTTCTCTTTTATTTCCATAAAATATTGGTTATAAATAATTGGAGCTATGTGAGCTTTTTTCAGATGCACAAGATCCAACACAATTTTAGGTGGTTTTATGCACCAAGGTGGCAAAACAAAATATGACGGTGTTTCCAAAATGTCTGAAAGATCAATGTTGGAAGCAGATAAAAGCTGCTTAATGCGAAGACCAAATGTGCAGATTGCAATTGGCTTCGCATCAAACAACTTCATAAATTGGTTGTCAAAGATAGCGTTATGGGTGGGGTGTTTTGGCATTGACTTTATCTTGGTAACATACTGTAGAGACAACTTTGCACGTCTAGCACCCAAATTAGGTTCGTGTGCATCAACATACAAGCTTTCCACAGAAGATGTTCTGAAAGCACCAAGACAAAGCCTATCCCTGGTTGTGTATGGGATCAAGCATCTGCAAGTAAGTCTTGCGTGCCGACCCATACACTATAGAGCCGTAATCTAGTTTAGATCTATTCAAAGATCGATACAGTCGGAGCATAACCTTACGGTCTGCTCCCCACTCTGTGCTGGCAATAACTTTGAGAATATTTAGGGCCTTTAGCCCTTTCTTTTTAACATATTTTAAATGGGGTATGAAAGATAGCTTCCTGTCAAATATAATTCCCAGAAATTTGGTTTCCTCGACCACGGGAATAGGGCTTTTGTCCAGAAACAGCTGAGGGTCTAGGTGGTGACCTCTTTTCTGAAAGAAGTGCATACAGACCGTTTTTGACTTTTAGAATCGAAAACCATTGTCAGTTGCCTATTTTTTAAAGATTATTCAAACAAAGCTGCAACTGACGCTCAATGATACTCATATTGGACGACCTGTAACAAATCAAAAAATCGTCAACATATAGTGAGCAATCGACGCCAGGTTTTAAAGACTGGGCGATGCTGTTAATTTCAATTAAGAATAGGGTAACCGACAGGATGCTACCTTGGTGCACTCCCATGTCTTGTGAGTGGGAATCTGAAAACGTGGATCCCACTTGCACTTTAAAGATTCTATCTTTTAAAAAGTTAGAAATAAAATTTGGAAGAAGACCTCTTAGGCCCATGCCATGGAGGTCTTTTAAAATCCCATACTTCCATGTGGTATCGTAGGCCTTCTCCAAATCAAAGAACACTGAAATCAGGTGTTGATTATTGATGAAGGCCTCGTGACAAAACGTTTCAAAACGAACGAGATGATCAACCATACCTCGACTGGATCTGACCCACATTGCATGTTGGTAAGCAATTAGTGAGACTCGAGAAACCAGACAAGTCTACGATTGATCATTCGATCCATAGTTTTGCAGATGCAGCTTGTGAGAGCGATGGGGTGGTAACTGGTAGTCAGTAGGATCCTTGCCAGGCTTTGGAATAGGAATTATAATAGCTTTCCTCCAATCAGAAGGAAAGTCACCAGAACTCCAAATTTTATTAAAGATGTTCAAAAGAACTAAAAGAGAAGATTTGGGGAAGTGTTTTAGTAGTTGGTAATGTATTTCATCTGTTTTTGTTTTTGTTTAACGACGCACTCAACACATTGTAAGTACGGTTATATTGGCGTCGGACATATGGTTATGTCGAGAAAAAAACCCAGTGGTTAGCTGACATGGATCGATCCTAGACCGACCGTGCATCAGGCGGGCACTGTATTTAATTAAAAATTACTGCTTAAGACAGGTGGCCACTGAATAAACGTTGCTGCCTTTATATTCTTTTAAAATGTATTTTGTCAATGTGTAAAATGAATATGTTTAAATAACTAAAATGTTTTATAAATACTTTGCCCACTTAACACAGGGAGTCCAATGTATGTCACTGTGGCACTGGTCATGTTAAGCAGGTAGTCACATAGTACAGGTCATTTAACAATGAGAACTGTTCAGGAGGAATTTAAGTTAACTGTTTATTATATACCTATTCAATCTTTAAAGACGTTTTGAAACAGTGTAATAAATTTTTGTATGCACATCTGTGCAATATGAATCAGAACTTTTAAATGGGGAATTCCCATTTTTTAGCTGTAGTTAGTGCCTTTTATTTACTGATGTCATATATGATTTACAAATGACATCACATTGTATTTGAAACATTACACAAGGCTGCCACAGAGTAGGATTCTTAACGTTACATGTGAGTTTTGATCATAGATTTAACAAAGTGTTGTCGTGATGTTAAATTAAAAACTGCTTTTGTAAAGCATAAAGGAAGATATGTAATAAATACAGAACTTCACATACATTGTTTATGTTTCCTATTTATTGCACTCGTTTATTTTGCAAAAGAACATACCACTCGACCGCAGCGCGGTCTGGTAGAACATATTATTTTGCAAAATAAACTTGTTCAATAAATAGGAAGCATAAACAATATATGTGAAGTTCTGAATATGTATTACATCTACATGTACACTCCTTAACTATGGTAATTTGTTAGAAATTCACACAAAAAAAAAGAAAGAAAAAAAAAAGATTAAGTTAAATTGATAATGAACAAAGTGGTACATTCATATTTGATTTATTTACTGAAATAAACATGCATATAAAAATAATAATAATATTTCATATATAAATTCCAATAAAATAGAAGGCAACATGTATGTGAATCGTCATTTTTCTATTTTCACAAGCAAAATGTTTCAATTTTATTCACAACAATGTTATAAACATTAGATATAATGTATATATTTTAACAAAGTACAACAGAAGATATAAGAATAAAGTAATATACTGTTTATAAAGACATCAAAATAGAATAAGATCAACTTGTTTAAACAGACACAAATTATTTTTAGCCAATTTGTTTATTCTGACACTAGTTCCTGTGTAAGTACCTTTTCCGTTTAGTATACTATGTATTTGGAGTTCATACAAACAACGCTAAAATTTAAGTGAGAAAATACCATTAAGTACCAAAAAACACATACCGTATATAATTTAACAGTACAAAAGCACTGATAACCAAAAATAACAGGTACTTTAAAATCTTTCTTTCTGGGGAAGGGGGGGGGGGGGGAAAGAGTCCCATCCCTGTTCTCTCCCTTGGATCTGCTGATAGCCCAGGATAATTCAACTTGGTCCTGGTCATCAAGCAATGCTCTAATACTATAGTATGATATACTTTTATTTTGATGTCAAAACTGGTCCCATACATTTTCAACAAACAGTATAATATACATATGAAATTGCCTTTAATGATACACATATATATTGCAGGTTAAGTAAACAGTATTTCACAAAAGTGTTTGCACGTATTGTATAACAAAAGAAGTCAACAAGTCATAGAATACATTTTAAGAAAAATACAATCATTTCACAACATATGATAAAGGTTTTTGTAGGAAAAATATACAATAAAAATATTTACATTTATATTCAGAAAATAAAATATCTGAGAGAAAAGCAATTTAAAAAATATTGGTTAAATTGGTCCTTGACACTGTAATCTTTCCATGCCAGCTAATAACATTTCCAAATACAAAATACAAACACACCTACAGTTTTAATAAACAACTGTTTTCTCTCCATAGACATATCTGTGGAAGTGCAGTAACACAACAAGTCTGTTGTCATGTTTTAATACCGGTACATTCTGAGCACTGAAGTAACATAATTTCACACAACCAAGACTGGCAGCTGTGTTTAAAGGCTAATGAAGATCAAAGTGTCATGGGGAAGACATTGTGAAGTATCTATTCTGCATATTTAAATAAAGTCAATGGTCGGTTTAGGATCAACCCCCATTGGTGGGCCCAATGGGCTATTTCTCATTCAGCTAGTGCACCACATCTGGTATGTCAAAGGATGTGGTATGTGATACTAATATTCTGTCTGTGGCATGGTGTATCTAAAAGATACCTTGCTATTAATAGAAAAATGTAGGAGGTTTCCACTCCTATAGGTCAAAATTACCAATGTTTGACATCCAGTAGCTGATGTTTGATATATTAATATAAAATATAAATGTTGTTATAAAAAAACTAAATTTTTTCTTTTAATTAAAAAAATGATTATATTCTCAGCTTTAACTGTGTCATCAAACAAACATATCTTTCACTAAAAATACGATCTGAAGTCACTAAACCGTAACAGAGTTCAGCCAGGCAGCACAGGTACTTGAAAAATTATACACTGAATACGAAACAAAATACAAATCAGGATTATTGTTAGTTTGTTATTAAAATAAGTTTAGTTGATTACAAACGCTCAAGTCTGTGAAATTATAAACTGTATCTAAAATTCTACTGAATCTTAAAATGTTGTAATCCCTTCTTAAAGAGACGGACCCTAGTTTTTAAACTCCAAGTACAACATATGTTTCAGTATTAGAGGAATATATTGATTATTTAAATTTAACTACCTGCATTTGATTATTTAGAATATTCATTTTATTACACACCAGGGCCCCGTTCCACAAAGCGATATTAGCCCTAAGATCACCGTAACTGTACAGCTAACATATGCACTGGAGGTGATCTTAGGGCTAAGATCGCTTTGTGGAACGGGCCCCTGAAGTGGTTCTGGTCATCCAGGTTTTTGTAATACCCCAAAATGTATTTTTTATCATTTTAAAAACACACCTCAGAGATGTAATGATTTTTAGACAATATTTCCCCATTTAATGAAACAAACTTTAGCTTCTTTCTGTTATAACCTTATCCATATGCGTGTTGCAGGTTTGCAGATTAATTAACTTAGTGTCCATTTTGATGGACCGAAACTAGTTTCTGTGCCTTTAAGAAACAAAATTTTACGTTAAAGCTGAAAATCATAATTGCATTTCTTTTGATGTTCAGTACCGGGCATATGCACAGTGAAACACCTCATAAACATTAGTGCAAAACAGAACCGGCTTCTCCTCAAAACTGGCTTTTTACTCAGTCTTGTGGGGGTCTGGTTAAAAGGTATTTTTTGTATATATTGTGACCAAACGGTGAGCTACCAGATTTTGCCAGCTGTCACAAAAGCAAAGCATTAACATCAGTTATAATGAATTGAACATGTCGAGATATACCACACAAATTCACTGAAAAAGAAAGGCCAGCTTCTGAATTGTCATAAGCATACGATGGATGGACGGACAGATGGACAAAGAACAAAAACAATGAAATTAACAAAATACATAGTATGCTAAATCTAACATAATAGTAAGACACCAAATTAGATGGTCCCATAGTTCACAATTCATTATTATTATTATTAAGCCTGCTTTTCATCAACATGTTTTATCTTGGGCTTCTGTGTGCAGTTTATCTTGGGTTTTTGTGTGCGGTTTATCATGTGCATTTCCGTGTTCAATTTATCAAGACATCAAAATGGCTTAAGATCAACTTGATCAAACCATAATGTAAATTTTCAGAAACATTCTTTAAACAGACAAAAATTCTTCACTCAAAAATCGGCTTTTCCACATCTATATTTTAGCAAATGGATTAATGGTAAATACTTCACGCTAAGATGTTACCACTGTGCAAAACTTGTGCATGAAAATAATTCGATCATAATTGCCTTTTATCCTAAATGCCTGCATGCAGAGTCGAGTCTATGGAAAATATACTGTGTATGTATACTGTATCGATAAACCTGTTCGCCCAATCATGTTAATGGTAAGCAGGCCTAAGGTCCCAAACTCTACTTTTA
>JAECMU010028531.1:0-11430 GCA_016106625.1 Dracogyra subfuscus | reverse complement strand
TCTTAAATTTCACCACCCATAAGGTAATCATTTGGGTGTCTCCCACACTGTATATCCCACGTGATTTCTGAAAGAACGTCTATGTCCATGTCTTGGAAAAACCAACCAGAAAACATGACAAACAATTACACCCTTTATAAATAATATGCTGTCTACATGGAATGAGTATAATAGTTCTTAGTCATAAAGGCTGTACCAGAATTCACCACTTTGGGGGGGGGGGGGCAGTTTCGATTTGAATATAGCCACAAAGTAGGATTTTATTTAAAGTACAGGGAAGTAAAAGTTTGTTTATTTAATGACACCACTACAGCACATTGATTTATTAATCATTGGCTATTGGATGTCAAACATTTGGTAATTTTAACATATAGACTTAGAGAGGAAATCTCTAAAAAAAAAATATTGTATTACAAAACCATATAACATGGATTTTATGTGCACATTCAGAACAAGCTGTTGTAGTGCACGCCTGTCTTGGGCACAGGGGCCGGCCTTGACCGTCCTCTCCGTCCAGGACAGGAAAGGTTTTATATTAGATGAAATGGATCTTTTATATGCATCACCCCACATACAGAATACCACATACCACATCCTTTGATATACTAGTACCAGTCAAAGTGCACTGGCTGGTTTGTTTGTTGTTGTTTTTTTTGTTTTTTAGCGATGCACTCAACACATTATAATGACAGTTATATCGGCGTCGGACATATGGTTATGTCGAGAAAAACCCCAGTGGTTAGCTGACGGGAATCGATCCTACACCGACCGCACATCAGGTGGGCACTGTACCACTGGGCTATGCTGCCTGCTCACTGGCTGGAATATGAAATAGCCCAGTGGATCCAGTGACAGGAATCAATCCTAGATGTATCGTGCATCAAGATTGTGCTTTACCACTGGGCTTGGAATAACATAGCCAGACGTGAAAATAACATTTATGCTGATTCTGGCCTACCCTGTGTTCTTGTGATGCGCAGTTGGTTTAGGATTGATCCCTCGTAGGTGGGCCCATTGGATGGTGCATATAAAAGATCCCTTGCTACTAATAAAAAAATGTAGCGGGTTTCCCCTCTAAGACTACATGTCAAAATTACCATATGTTTTTAAATCAAATAGCCGAGGGGCGGGGCGTAGCCCAGTGGTAAAGCGCTCGCTCAATGCTCGGTAAATCTGGAATCGATCCCCATCGATGGGCCCATTGGGCTATTTCTCATTCCAGCCAGTGCACCATGACTAGTATATTAAAGGCTATGGTATGTACTACACTGTCTGCAAGATGGTGCATATAAAAGATCCCTTGCTGCTAATCAAAAAGACTATCCAATGAAGTGGCAACAGTGGGTTTCCTTTTTCAATATCTGTGTGGTCCGAAACCATTTGTCTGACACTATATAACCGTAAATAAAATGTGTTGAATGTGTCATTAAATAAAGCATTTCTTTCTTTCTTGTTTTTAAATGGCTGAATATAAATTAATCAATGTCCTCTAGTGGTGTCATTAAACAAATAAAATAGCTTTGTTTGCAAAAGAAACTTTTGCTTTTCTCTAGTTGTATTGTGAAAAATAAAACAAGATTTTTTCTTTTTCTTTTTAATGAATTGGACATGTCCACCTGTAAAGGTGTAACACCTCCTCAAAACCCAGTAATGTATCACATCGTTGTTCTTAGTCAACAAAGGTCATTTTTCACACATGTGTCAGCTGCAAGTCACTGTACCCGTTGTGTTTATCTAGAAACATTTTTGCCAGTTGCCAGATAGTGAGTGGTTAAACTGCAAGTAATTACGCAATAGCAGTGTAAACATTCCCCAACATTGTGGGTGGACGATAATAGGTGTGGGTTTCAACTCACCTGTAATGGTATACTCGGCGACATAAACTGGTTAAACTACAGTGAAACCTGTTTCTCAATGCTTCGGTTTAAAGTAATAAAACTACAAACGACACAGGACTGTAACCACTTCTTTTTTTCATTTACACCTTTTTTTTTTCTTCTCTTTTTTTCTTTTTTAAAATAATGAAATAATAAGAAGTGTTAGCTTAAAGAACATCCCAGCACATTATCACATGCAATACTAGTAATTGAAGCACTTGGCTTACAGAATAAAAGAAAAAAGAAAGAAAGTTTGTTTTGTTTACCAACACCACTAGAGCACGTTGATTAATTAATCATTGGCTATTGGATGTGAAACATTTGGTAATTTTGACACAGTCATCAGAGGAAACCTGTTACATTTTCCCTAATGCAGCAAGGGATCTTTTATGTGCATAGTTCCACGGACAGGATAGCACATACCACAACTTTTAATATACTGTACCAGTCGTGGTGCACTGGCTGGAATGAGAATTAGCCCAGTGAGCCCACCGACAGAGATTGATCCCAAACTGACCCCACATTGAGCGAGTGCTTTACCACCCCTAGAATAACAAAAAATCTCAGTACAGTACTGCCATAGACTACTCATACTAAATAAGCAGCAAGGGGTCTTTTATATGGTATTTACCACATACAGTATAGCATATACTACAGCCTTTGATATTACACATGATACTGGTTGGAAAGAAATATTTTATTTAATGACGCACCCAACACATTTTATTTACAGTTATATGGTGTCAGGCATATGGTTAAGGACCACACAGATATTGAAGGAGTAAACCCACTGTTGCCACTTCATGGGCTACTCTTTTTGATCAGCAGTAAGGGATGTTTTTATATGCACCATCCCGCAGACAGGATAGTACATACCATGGTCTTTATCTACCCGTTGTGGTGTACTGGCATGATACTGGTTGGAATGATTTTTTTTTTTAAATTAGCATATTCACTGAGGAGGATTAATTTTACAACTTATAACACTTCAAATAAAAAGCCATAGTTTAAAATGTACTAAGGAGGTGTTAAACATATTTTTGTTAATTCAACATTTGATTAAGGTGGGGGGGGGAGAGAAGAAATCCTTTGCTTCAAAAACAGCAAGGCATCTGTTATATGCACTTTTCCATTAGCAGAACAGTACATTCCAAAGCCTTTGATATAGCAGTCATGGTGTATGTACCAGTTATCCATTGATCCTTTCACTGGTATCAAAAGACAAGGGACTGGTAGTACTGCTCTCTCCACTCATTCTGAAGCAGAGGTAGTCACAATATGCATATGCATTACTCCACTGTCCTGGGCACATACCTCAGCTATCAGGACAGTGAGGTATATGTTAGTGGTTAGTGAGAGAGAAGAGGGTGTACCTGGTGTAGTGGTCTTACACCTACCCATTGAGTCATTAAAATTTGTTCTGGGTTGGAGCCGGTACTGGGCCTTGAACCCAGTACCTACCAGCCTTATGTCCGATGGCTTAACCATGACACCACTGAGGCTGGCTGCTCTCCTCTAATTGAAAAGTGAATTATGATAATTTGCCCTGTCAGTTGTTGACATCTTATGACACCCATGTCATCCTACAGCCATGCTTCCATATATCCATCAGCCAATCCATCCATCTGTACATCTATACATCCATTCACTAGTCCATCTGTCCATATGTCTGTCCATATGTCCATATGTCCATCCATCCATCCATCCATGTATTCAGCCTGCTGTCCATCCATCTCTTTATCCCTCCATCCATCCATCCATCCATCTATCCATTCATCCGTGTTTTCAGCCTGCTGCCCATCCATCTATTTGTCCAGTCATCTATTTGTCCATCCATCTCTTTGCCGATCCATCTCTTTGTCCATCCATCCATCCATTCATCCGTGTATTCAGCCTGCTGTCCATCCATCTATTTGTCCAGTCATCTATTTGTCCATCTATCTCTTTGTCTATCCATCTCTTTGTCCATCCATCCATCCATCCATCCATCCATCCATCCATCCATCATGTTGTCACACTTGTCAATAAGTAAATAAGTAAGCATCCAACATGTTCTCAGACCTCATGATTATAGTTTGATAAAAAAATTAATAAATTGTAAGCCAAACTGATTACTGAATAGGAAGGAAAGAAATATGTTATTTAATGACACACTCAGCACATTTTATTTACGGTTATATGGCATCAGACATATAGTTAAGGACTACACAGATATTGAGAGAGGAAACTCACTGTTGCCACTTCATGGGATGTTTTTCGATTAGCAGCAAGGGATCCCACAGACAGGATAGAAAATACCATGGCATTTATTAAAGGGACATTCCTGAGTTTGCTGCAATATTTTAAGATGTTATCGACAAATAAAATATTTATACGATTAAACATACATATTAAATATATTTTCTGATTTAAAATATTTGTGGCTGTATATTAAACGTGTTTCTGATCGTTTTAATATGTGTACTAAGTTAATTTTCATTTTATTTTAAAGGGACATTCCCGAGTTTCCTGCATTATAAGATATTTCCGACTAATAAAATATTTCTACGATTAAACTTACATATTAAATGTATTTTCTTGTTTACAATATTAGTGGCTCTATATTAAATGTGTTTTTGATCGTTCTAATATTTGTAAAAAAATAATTTTCATTTTATTTCCTAAAAAATATATTTTTGTACGTACGAAATTATTTCAAGACGAAATCCAGTTTGGGCTTCTTACAAATATTAAGATGACCAGAAACATATTAAATATACAGACATTGATATTCTAAACAAGAAAATATATTTAATATGTAAGTTTAATCGTAGAAATATTTTATTAGTCGGAAATATCTTATAATGCAGGAAACTTGGGAATGTCCCTTTAAAACCAGTTGTGGAGCACTGACAGGAAGAAGAAATAGCCCAGTGATTACTGAATAGATCAATATGTGAATTTTAAAAGAATTCATGTTAACAGCAGAGAAATCCACCAGTAAGTCCGTAAATAAGTTTTAGCTGGGAAAAAAAGACATTTAAATTTATTTTAAACCTGGTTTTATTTTAGGATATGTAAGAAATAGAATACTACATAAATGTCCATTAAATACCATTTTTCTTATAACATACTTTTACTTGTCAAGATATGTTTTGAAACACCTGGTATCTATCAAATGGTATCCAATGACTACTCCCATTGTAATTCCTGTGTATACTACATATTGTAAATAATAACAATGACCTCCGTGTATTGTTATGGGTCTTGCGTGTAAATGATAATAATTATAGTGACAACAACATGCTGTCAAAATGCATTGCACATGGTAAACTGAAATACAACAATAACAGGTAACAATAAATAGCCATGCTCTGCCAGCAGGGGTAAATAACGGGAATGTGCTGTATCACTGTCATGTATTATATGTTATTCGATATTTCCTCTCAACTATGAGTAACCCATGTTTTGGGGGGTTTTACAGTATCAGATTTAAAAATAAATAAATGAAAAGGGAAAAGAAAAAAGTGGGAAATTTTTTAAAAGAAGAAAAACTTTTTTGATTCAGGGTATAATCTAGACAATTTTTTTAAGGGTCACTTTTTGGTTAATTGGGAAAAAATAACGTTTCAAATACAAAAAAGGGGATTTTCAAGAATAATCAGTACCAATACACTGATAAAATCAGTGTTCCCATTTTATATACATCTTCATCATATAAAGCATTAAAACTATACAAAAACAATTGTTTTATTTATTTTAACAGATTCAAGTTGAAGTTGAATTAATGAAAACAAATGATTATTAACTAATTATTTAGTCCTATTGTTTTACCTCCAAATTGTATCATTTTCAAACAATGAGGGTTTTTTTTTTAATGTAAAATGTATTTACACTGTCTTTTACTTCAACTGTTGAATTGTTATATAATATTAATATGATAAAATCTTCTGTTTATTCATTATTATTTTTTAAATTCATAATAACCACAATATGCTTCATGCTGGAGTGACATTAAACATTAATTCATTCATATGTATTTTGTACTCATGTTTCTTATTTGCTATCAGTATATCATGTATATCATGTGTAGCATCATATACTAGTATACAAACACATACATGTACATGTATATTTATTACCAGTGTGGTTTATAATAAACAGTTACATAAATATTGTCATTTCCTTATGCTATCTTTATGTCATGGGTCATAACAATACCCTGAAAAGTGTTGTAACACACTTCTGATGTCATGAGTTGCTATAGCAGCCGCAAGTTTGCAGCAGTCGTGGTTTGTCAAATTGACATTATTCAACACCATTTGTAACTGACATCACTGAATGTTAGTAACATCGATTGTGAAGTGACTACAATCATATTTAACATTTGTTTTCAATTACAGTTTGTGGATAATAAATAAATTGTAACATTCATGGGTGTAGGTTATGAAATTTATGAAACTCAATACATAATTGTTTTATACCCCATGCTCTCGCTTTCATAAATCTATGTACATACATTCAATAGTTGTAACACATGATCATTATTAAAATACATAGAATATGGTGTTATCACATAATAACTAGTTTAATTAATCAAACAGCTATAGCTGTAGCTCAGTTTATAATTTATATAACATTAATTCCACTAGGTAAAAAAAACACCTTCACATATAGTCCGTCCCATCCTCTTACCACCAATGGCCCCATTGGACTATTTCTCATTCCAGGCAGTGCTCCACAACTGGTGTAATAAAGGTCATGGTATGTGCTATCCTGTCTGTGGGATGTGCATACAAAAAATCCCTTGCTGTTAATTGAAAAGAGTAACCCATGAAGTGGCGACAGCAGGTTTACTCTCTATATATCTGTCTGGTCATTATCCATGTCTGACAGCATATAACTGTAATCTAATGTGTTGAGTTTGACATTAAATAAAACATTTCCTTCCTTCCACCCCTGCGTGTGCCGTAACCTCACCGTGGTGCAGGGGTGTAACATTCTCATTGAGAATGGCCAATACAGCACAAATTGAGTAAAATTCAGTATCTCGTTGTGATATTTATATTTGTTGCACAGTTCTTTACACTGTTTTAATTGACATAATGAATTTTTGTGTTGATGTTGATCATCACCTTTTGTTTTTCATTTACCTTCGTTTGACACCCAATAGCCGATGTATTTTTCGTGCTGGGGTGTCGTTAAACATTCATTCATTCATTCATTCCTTCCTTCCATCCTCTTACAAAAAAACAAACAATTTTGGTAAACAGTTTCAATTTGGTTTAATGTATGAAGAAAAGTAAAAGTCGTTTAGAAATAACAAAAAACAACAACTATTTTTGTTTGCATTTTAGAAAATAATCTGCTCAGAAATAAATAACTTGTAGTAAAGTCCATAGTATGAAAACGAAAAAAAGGCATTCCCTGTGAGAAAGTCTATAGTAAAGAAAATGTGCAACAAGTACCTGATGTTGGTTCCAATTTTACTTAAATTAAAATTTTCTTCCACTCTTGCCATTGAATTCTATGTTGTATTTAAGATAATTTGTAACAAAGATCTCGTTCCAACCAGTGCACCATGACTGGCTGTATGATATGGCTGTGGTATGTACTATCCTGTCTGTGGGATGATGCATATAAAAGATTCTTTGCTACTAATGGAAACATGTAGTGGGTTTCCTCTCTAAGACTATTTATTTAAATTACCAAATGTTTGCCATCCAACAGTTGATGATTAATAAATCAATGTGCTCTAGTGGTGTCATTAAACAAAGCAAACTTTAATTTTTGTTACAAAGACAGCAAATGTTTTGAGCATTGGCCTGGCATAACATTGCAGAATGTTCACCTCAGTTGAAGGCGTCCAGGTCTTTTAGTCATCCTCTACAGTAAACTTTGTTTTATTTAATGATGCCACACTATCGGCCTCGGTGGCGTCGTGGTTAGCCGTCGGTCTACAGGCTGGTAGGTACTGGGTTCGGATCCCAGTCGAGGCATGGGATTTTTAATCTAGATACCGACTCCAAACCCTGAGTGAGTGCTCCGCAAGGCTCAATGAGTAGGTGTAAACCACTTTCACCGACCAGTGATCCATAACTGGTTCAACAAAGGCCATGGTTTGTGCTATCCTGCCTGTTGGAAGCGCAAATAAAAGATCCCTTGCTGTTAATCGGAAAGAGTAGCCCATGAAGTGGCGACAGCGGATTTCCCCTCAAAATCTGTGTGGTCCTTAACCACTTGTCTGATGCCATATAACCGTAAATAAAATGTTTTGAGTGCGTCCTTAAATAAAACACTTTCTTTCTTTCTTTAATGACGCCTCTAGAGCACATTGATTTTTAATCTTATAATCGGCTATTGGATGTTAAACATATTGTCATTCTGACACTATTTTATAGAGGAAACCCGCTGTCACCACATATGCTATTCTTTTATGACAGACAGCAATGGATCTTTTATGTGTGCTTCCCACAGGCAGGATAGCACAAACCATGGCCTTTGTTGAACCAGTTATGGATCACTGGTCAGCGCAAGTGGTTTACACCTACCCACTGAGCCTTGCATAGCACTCACTCAGGGTTTGCATTAAAAATCCCATGCCTCGACTGGGATCTGAACCCAGTACCTATCAGCCTGTAGACCGATGGCCTAACCGTGACACCACCGAGGCCGGTCATCATCATCTACAGATTCTCCAATTTAAAACAAAATTTTACTAGTAAATTAAATTATTGGCTTGTAATATGTTTTGGGCATATTATTAAAAGTATAAGGTTAAATATGTTTCTCAACACTTATAGTCCTTCCCACAGGGAATGCCTTATTTCTTACTGTGGAATTTACTACAAGCTTTTTATTTTTGAGCCAATTGTTTTTAAATTGCAAAAAAAAATAGTGGGCTTTTTGTTGCTTCCAAAACACTTACCGTACTTTTCTTCTTAGGTCAAACCAAACTGAAATTATTTACAAAAAAAACCCAACATTTTTGTAGAAGCATGGGACAGGCATGGTGATAGCAACACAACAAACTGAATAATGAGATCCATGTCTCTCAAAATAGTTAAATTCTTTTTATTTTTAAACATTATAATAGTTCTATTTAGCAAAAACATTTTTAAACATAAAATGCCTGAGTAGTACTTCCTGTTATAAAAGTATCTTCTGTGAGGGCTTGCTAGACACAATTACAAAATTGCCAACATCCATGCTGTCTCTAGGGCTATTACAAAAATGGCAATATAATGAGAGGGTGGGAGGTATTTTTTTTCAATTCTTCCCACCCACAAAATTTAACTCTTTCACATTTTTAATCACATTAACAGAAAAACAATCTCTGCAGAACCCCGGCAGGCATAAACAAGAAGTTATTTAGGTGCAGACCCCCCACTTCGCCCATTTCTATAACAGCCGTCAGCAAAAGAAAATCTACTTTTATAAACATTACTAGCCTTAAGACAAAAAAAATGAACATATGGACTCATCCCTCCCTATTACTGAAGTTCTGCTAGAGGTAAAAAGATGCAAGTATATTTGTAAATGTCACCATCCAAAATAGCTGTTATCCTTGCATGAAGGATGTACTAGTATTTCATAATTGGTGGGTGTGATTATTTTGTTTCTATCACAACAGCAGATACAATCCAACGTTTTAACAGGCGGCTAATTTTCTCATCACTGTGATGTGAAGTGGTATTGAGGATGATAGAAAACTGTTGAAAAAAATGTTGCTTCTGGGCACAGTCTGTTTGATAATAATTTGTTTTGCCATTGGGAGGAAGCTTCAGGCAGATGGCTATCCTGGCAATGACCTTGTATAGACAATCAGCGGGCAGCATGGCCCAGTGGTAGAGTGCCCGCCTGATGCGCGGTCGGTCTAGGATCGATCCCCGTCAGCTGACCACTGGGGTTTTTTCTCGACATAACCATATGTCCGACGCCGATATAACCGTAATTAAAATGTGCTGAGTGCGTCGTTAAACAAAAAAATAAAAAAATAAAAAAAATAAAAAATAAAAAATAAAAAAATTGTATAGACAATCATGAGGAGCGGCCTGTATAGATCAGTACAATAAGGCCTCTGAGTTATTTCACATGTCAAACAATATTTAACAGGCATTCTGATGGTACTGCTAAAGCAATACATGTCCCAAAGACATATTCATATCTTCAAAGTTCAATGGCCATAAATCTGTCAAAAAACAAAAAGAACCTGAGCATATAAAAGAGGGTCTTATGCAGGTAGACACCCCCCCCCAAAAAAAAAAAAAAAAAAAATATTTTTGGAGAGGGAAGGAGAAGAACTGTCCTATTCCTTCCCCATCACTGCTAGCTTTCAGTTTAGGGTCCTGTTCCACGAAGATTATCTTAGTGCTAAGATCAGCTTAAGATTATAACATAAGGTGATCTTAGTGCTGCAGTCACTTCGTGGAACTGGTCCCTGCTCGATAGGAACCGGCCTCAGTGGTGTTATGATTAAGCCATTGGACTATAGGCTGATAGGTACAGAGTTTGGAGCCCGGTACCAGCTCCAATCCAAAGCGAGTTCTTACGGGCTCAAAGGGTAGATGTAACACCACTACACCCTCTTCTTTCTCACTAACCAACTAACACTAACCCACTGTCCTAGACAGACAGCCCAAGATAGGTGAGACATGTGCCAAGGATTGAATATAAGCACAGAAATAAGTTGAAATGAATGAATTTTTTTTTTTTAATTTGTTTAACGACACACTCAACACATTACAATTACGGTTATATCGGTGTCGCACATATGGTTATGTCGAGAAACAAAACCCAGTGGTTAGCTGACGGGGATCGATCCTAGACCGACCGCACATCAGGCGGGCACTGTACCACTGGGCTATGCTGCCCGCTTGAAATGAATGAATGCTCAATAGGTTGTTTCATGATGCAGACAGCATCTAATATATTAAACAATTCAGTGGCAACCACCCTAGTTTTACTTTCTACCCTGAGCAGATGACTGAAACACTTTAGTATTATGTCAGGCACTGTGTGCTTCATGTTGAATTGGATATAAAAATAATGTATAACATCATCATTGTTATTTTCTTCTTCTGTTTTAATTCACAGAAACCCTATTTACATTTGTATAATCCTCAGACACAGGGAAGAAGTAACAGAGATGAGGGTGGTTGATAAGTTCATGGCCTAAGGTAGAATGAAATACAGTTTAATTTATTGTGTGCAGTTTAACTTCCTGAATTTTTACACAGAAAGAAATATTTATCTTTTCTTGTTTCTTTTATTTATTTTTGTTACCAATAATAAAACATAGACATTCACCTGTTTCTGATAAGTAAACCATGAAAATGGAACAAACCAGCCATTGTGTAGTCATCTGCTGCCTCCGTCTTAAGGGCTTAACACCCAAAGAGGTCCACGAGGACATGGTGGCCACACTTGATGAGGATGCCCCTTCATACAGCATAGTAAAGAAGTGGGCTGCTGAGTTCAAACATCCACACTTGGGGAAGATGCCCCTTCATACAGCATGGTGAAGAAGTGGGCTGCTGAGTTCAAATGCACACTTGGGGAAGATGCCCCTTGT